>JAEQBH010009340.1:0-90009 GCA_016808115.1 Tetrastigma voinierianum | reverse complement strand
GGTGGATTCTCGATGTAGTCAGGCGTCTCGTGGGCCGGTACGGCATTGGTCTTGATTAAAATCCCCAGGTGGGGGCCAGTCGGCCAATGATCAGTGGGTGTAGTGCCTTGAACGATGAATCAATCTTGAAGCCATCTTAGTTGGGATTGAATTGGCGGCTGCGATGTCGGTAGATGAAACACGTAAAATGTTCCCAATTGGTGGTAGGGCGAATGCGCCTTGAGAATATGAGTCGGGGATCCCGAATGCGAATATGTGACCATGGTAAAACAATGCACAGGTAGCTTTTCGTGACTTGAAGCTAAAACACATTTCGAGTTGCAATGGCACTAAGCATGGCATTTGTCATTTGCGTCTCTTGATAAAAGAAAAGCGATATTTTTCTCTATTATCGATTTGGATTCCTCGATCGCCACTTGTCGGGTAAGCCGGGTGGAATGGCATCCCACTCCTAGATGGACTATATCAACAGGAGAACTCCTAATGAGAAGAACAAGGCTCACAAAGTTCAGAGTCTAGTCTACCGGAGTTTCTCTTTGATTAATGGACTATTTAAGCGATCTTGGAATGGGACTTTACGGATCATCTGCTCACTTTGAACGGGGCGGTGCGTGTTGAGGTGAAGTCCCATGAAGGGATATGTGGTAATCGTATCCCTCTCCGGGGCGAACTCACGCTTTTATGAGCGCACGTGGAAAATTTGTGGCGACCATGAAGTTTGCCTTTGATAAGTCTTGATGTGTTTGAATTGCCAGCAATGGGCCGTCTTGGAATGTGACTCAGGGCTTAAATTCCATCTCATGCCCGCGTACTGCTGATCAGAGGTGACATAGTAAGGGCCACTCTTCTCTTGAGCCTCAAAGAAGTTGTGTTAGTAGCCGCGATTATTTGAGTAAATGGATGAAGGTGAGCATCATCGGGCGGGCGTCAACAGTTTGTTGGAAGAATATCGTTTATAGTTCGATCTTCCTCGATAGAATTAATATCGGGCAGTGTTTGATAGTGGTCTACGAGGAATTTACATTGGAATTGAAAATAAAGAATCTAACTCCACCCCGGTATCCCCAAGCGATAATATGAGACTTCTAACAAAACCACGTTGGCTGCAAAGCGGTTAGATTCGGTTAAAAACAAATGGGTAAACGAACTTCTTGAGGGTACTTTGAAACTACAGAACAAAATGGCCGGCATATCTCCCTTGCTTACCATAGGGATGGGGCTATAATCCTACATAAATGTCCCGGGGTATGCCTACCCTCGAGGCGTGTGCCCAGCGGTTCTATGACTAAGGACCTAAGCACGGCAAGCGGTGGGCGAGGCAATGGTTGTCTGGGATGCGTCTTACCGCGCCGATTAGGCTGTGGCGTGAAACCCAGTGTTCGGCCGGGTGACTGATACTAAGGAAAGTCTTGAGAACACAACTAATCTAATTGTTTGGAAAGTTTCAGCCATGAAGATATGTTGTTCTGAGTGAAACCAGTGCAGTTCATATGCCTTTAGATAAACTAGGCGAGGTTTGCAGTACTAGAATGTGGAATGTTATGCACCTCAAAAGGTACTATTAATAAAAGTTTGATTCAGTCTCTAACCGTGTTTCCATCTCAGGCCCTATCCAGCCCAGTATGGTTGATGCCCACCTAGTTCATTACAAAGTCCGGGGATGGTTGATGCCCTATCTAGCCCAGTATGGTTGATGCCCAACTGGTTCATTACAAGAGTCAGGGGCGGTGATACCATACCTATCAAACGATATGGTTGTCTTTATTTGGTTCATATAAGAATACGGGCGATGATATACCTATCATTGATTTTGGTTGATGCCCAATTGGTTCATTACAAAGTTCGGGGACGGTAGATGTCTTATTCGACCGCGGTTATGCCAACGGTCATCCATCTATTCCTGCGGAACTAAACAAAATTACTTGACTCAACATAAAGTAAGCAACAACAGTAGATTTTCAAGACAAACACATGCTTTATTAAGAAACCCAGTTGCTTGACATCGAAAGCCGGGGATATAACACGTAAGGCACAACTTCATTGGCGACAAAAAAATACACTAGTTAATTACAAAGTCGGGGATGGTTGATGCCACTATCCGTGATATGGATTGATACTGTGATTCATTACAAAAGTCAGGGCGGTAGATACCATACCTATCATTAAGATATGATTGATGCTATTTGGTTCATAACAAAGAATGCGGAGCGGTAGATGCCTATCAGGCCTAGTTTGGTTGCGATGCTTCAGCGGATTCATTCTAAAGTGCGGGGTGGTATATGTATTAGGCCCACCATGTTTTAATACTGTGGGTCATCCATCTATTCCTACCGACTAAGCAAGTATAAATTGCCGACTCAAAGAAAGTAACAACAACGATGAATTTTCAAGACAAACACATGCTGTGAAACCGGTTACTTGACATCGAAAGTCGGATATAGCGCGTAAAGGCACAAGCTGGCGGCGACAAAAATTGAAATCCTCGGTTCCCAGAGGCATCGGGTTCCTCATTTTCCTAGTTACTCTGATGCAGGAGAATCATCTTTGGATGCTAGCCCCAGCATATGACTGACTAGAAGACTCGCCGCCTCTCTATTTATCTGCATGAATCGTTGGTAAGAACCACAGGAGTAACACGAGAGCCTCCAGGATTGATGAAGAACTACAGGAGTGTGACTTTGCGTCGTCTGACATCCGTCAACGTATGGTTAAACATTCATGGAACATTATAAATCATTGTTCAGTTATAGTCAAATATTAAACGTTTTGAATCTTCTTGAATATAATAATATTATTTTAGTTAATAATATTATATAATCATAATTTTTTAGTTTAATTAATTATGTATTATATTAATTAATTGATAATAGTACATTATTGAAACATATTTATATTATAATCTTATTTTAGTAATTTAAATATATACTAAAAACATAGTGGTGGGCTCCTTTTGTGCTGCTAATTGTTATAGTTTCAATGAAGTAGAATATGGTTGATATTAATTAGGCATTGCAGTGTATTTAATATATAGTCACTCTGGAAGAAACATGAAGAGTTAAATTTGATTTTTAACTATAGATCATTTGAAGGCGCGGGACCTAAGTTAAGATTGGTTAAAGTGGAATGATCTCTACCGACTGAAATTTTGAAAAATGACACTGGTTTTAGAACATATTTGTCGTCTTCTTCTTGGTTTCATTATTCTCCTGGGTTATTATCATATTATAAATGATAACTTTATTATATGTTATTATATCTTGTGATATATTATAAACCATCAGTGTTGAAATTGCATTTTAAATATTTTGTATATGTTGTTCTTTTACACCATTCCGTGGAAGATAGGACATTCTCGATCATAAATTGTGACATTCATTAAACATTTTGGATGACCTTTAAGTCTTCTTATCATGACATATTGGCATTGAATATGATTCAGATATTTAGATTTGGGCATTGTACAGTCTTTTGTGCTTTAGGAAGTGGGCGTTGCTAGGTTCAAGTGCCATAGGGTGATAGTCAGTGGTGCATTAATGCATCTGGGAATATTTGAAGCGCTTGACATATAGGGTGTCATAATTGGATTTCACCTGTTCCTTCTTCTTTGTTACATACCATACTATTTCTCTCACCTTGGAAAGCTTACTGCGGATGTGCAAATTTTGTGCGGACCGTTTAGCTGGGCACTTGTTTCACCTCATTTTCGGTGACGAGGAGTTACGCTCTAGGTGCGTTGGATTTCGGTTGTCGGTATGTTTCAGGGTGACAAAGTCGTTGGGGGGGTCTGGGCATGCTAGAATCGGGTGAAATCTTCCTAGGTCCATTTAGTTCACATAGGTTCGTCTTTTACCGGAGTTTGGTATTGTGACTTGGGTGAGATTTTCGTCTTTTTAACCTTTCACTCTGTTGTTGTGCGCTTGCGGTATGGCGAAGGTCGAGGAAGAACCTGGTCGAGTTGGGGCGCGAGCGGGGGCCCGGTAAGTATCTACCGCGTATCATCTCTTCCTTTCCATGGATGAGATGAGGTCTTGATAATCAAATCCCAGAGGATATTGACTTTGAGTTATCGGAGAACTGTTTGAATCGTATCGGCGAAGAACACAATCGTGTTTTTAAGGAAAGCTGACTGCAACCGAACCAACTTCCAGTGTGATCACTGGTCAAGCAATTCTTGCACTTTACTAGGCATACTTTTCTATTCATCAACGTCATTCGGATTACATTTGGATCTTTGTGCTAAACCTTCTTTATCAATTTAGACCTTTCATTGTTGAAGTTTGCTTAACACGCTTGGCGGCGCACGGTGGGCCATCCATGTCGGACTAGAGCCCCATTTGCAATTTATTCTGGGACTCCCGATTAAGCCCAAGTCGAGGCGAAGGAGTTATCCTGGTTAGGGACCTTAGGATGAGACGAACCTCTTGACTGTAAGTTTTAAATAAGCCCGGTCGATGTATTTCCCAGTGTGTAGCATGTGTTATACACCACACTTTGATGTGTGCGGACGCCTTATTGCCGTGTGTTTGCTTGTGCGAGGAAAAGTAGGAAGATGCTTGGGTTAATTGAGTGGAGGCGGGTTTGAAAAATCGAGAAGTTGTTGGAGATTTTGAGGCGGGAGCGACATCACAGTTCTTCTTACTTTGAAGAATGCGGGTGATTTAGTCATAACGGCTCCTGCTGTCCGGTCATTACACGCCCTTTACCACGAAATTGTGGAAGGGCATTACGTTACTATGAACCTGTTAAACACTCTGAGGCTCATCTCCGACGAGAATGGAGGTGAAGCGATTGGTCGGGGTGGTTATCAGGTACTTCGGCTAACAACCTTCCTCTGGTAGTGAGGTTAGGCCATCCTGAGCATCGGCGGCGAAGGGTAACCCGTTTGGCGTCTTCCTTTAGCGGGCTCCCTTCACCTTTAGTATTGAAGAGAAAGGAAAGGGACGTCAGGTGACAAAAAAAGTTCCTAGGCGGAGTGGAAGATTTCGTCCTTAGGTTCCCCATTATCAGTCATCCCGGATTGGGAAGAAGAGGAGGAGAAGGACAAAATGTTTGACCTGGTTCATAACTTTGCTGCTCAGAAGAGGAAACGTGATGCTAGCTTCAAGCAGGTGGTTGATGCCATCCCCGAGGTGGCCAGGGGAGAGATCTCGGATGTGCAGGCAATAATCACCTCAGGTTCGCTTGAGGTGGGTTTGAATGACCAACGGGCTCTGGACAATGCCACCTTGGTGGAGTCAGGGGATGCCTCTCCGACCCCCGCAGCAATCTAGGTGATCCATCCTCCTAAGCAGGCTTCTGGTTTGCCGAGAGGCCCCGGTATAGTCGGGTTGAACGTAGCAGGCCACAGCTGCCTGACTGGTTGCTCTTGAATTCGTATCTTCCTCCACAGGGCCCGGCTCCACCCATGGAGGAGGTTTTGACTCCCGAGCCAAAGGTTGCCTAGGAGATCATTAATCCCTGGAGGCCTTTTAACAGGGGCGAATCCTCGGCCGACCACTTACACGAGCTATACCCGGCCCTATTGCGGATGCCCGTAGTTGTGCGGGCCGAGGGGAGAGGTGAAGAGTATGCCATCTCAATCCCCGCTTCCACTGGTATGCTTGTAACTACTATGCTATGTTCTATCATTTTTCCTAGTCATTTGTTGTATCCTCAATATATCCATTTGTAGGCGATTACTGCCATTCGAAACATGGCCTAACAGCATCGGGAGTTCCGGTCCTAGTTGAAGGATGCGTAGAGGCTACGACTCTACGCCGAGCCGGCTATCTCCAACCAGGTGGCCCTGAGTGCCTCCTTGATGGAGCGGAGAGCAAGTTCAGCGGTCGGAGGCGAGCGAAGATCGCTCGTCATGAAGCGTCGATGGCAAGATTGGATCTTAGGAAAAGAAGCAAGTAGCGCCCGGCGCGAGTGGAATATGGTGGCAGTCCATGCCTTGGCTGTGAAGGATGCCCGAAAAAATGGGAATTTGAGTTAAGCCAGAGTCTGCGTGTGGTACCTTCATAAGTGGCCCGATGGAAGGCGGAGGGCGAGGCCAACTGTCTAGTCGATGAACGAGTTTCTTTACTTCTAGAGCTCGAGCTAAGCGAGAGCCGAGGTTGTCGCTTTCGGGGCAGAGCTTCTAAAGAAGAAGGCTCTGGAAACTTTGATCTTGGGCTGACGTGATCTTTAATTACGATTATGGCTGATGTGCCTTCGCACACAACATTTGTAGTGCCTTTCAGACATCCAAGTTATAGATATGGCGTTCAGAGGGCTTCATGATGCAGATCCATTAGATCCATATGTCTTGGTATTGCAAGAAAGACACAGGTCCCACTTAGTAGATACAGAATAGGTATGTATTTTATTACTTATCAATTGATATTTCCAGTTGTACCATGTAATTTATATATATTCAATTGTAAAATTGGTTTGTCGTGCCAACCCAGTTCCGAGTACTCTACCTCCTTGATGGATGAGCCTTTATCAGTATGTGGATGATCGATCAATGTATTCGTCTGCGCAGGATTCTATGGTATATACCGCTTGGGCCACATCATGATTGATAGGCCACTTATCACTTGTCGTGAGAGATGGCGCTTGCAGAACTACCTACGTTTCTTGTGTCAATCGGAGAGATGACGATCACGTTATAGGATGTTGCTATCATCCTTGGCCTTCATATCGACTCCCCAACAGTCACTGGGACATGTGTGCTCAATGTGGCGGACTTGTGGGAGCTGCGTGGTGTCATCCCACTCGCTCATGCTCGCAGAGGATTCGCTATCTCCATCCGGTGGTTATGTGACGGGTTATCACCCCCAACTTTTTGATATAGTCCGGTCGCTTTAAGCCCAGTGCGCGTGGTTTCATCTGCGCGGCGATGGGATCCCTTCTTGTTTGCGGACGAGGAAGGGGTGCGTTCATATGTGCTTTCTCCCCTTTACTACGAGATCGACACATCACTGCGACTTATAGTTGGGGTGGTACTGCACATACATGTCGTGAGTTATGTCGACCCGGCTGGATCATAAACCAGCGGTATTAGCGGGCATGTCTGCCCGATACGGTATCATAAAAATTATTTTTGTTACATACAAATTCATATACCTGACACATCATTAGGTTGCTTACTTTACATTTATTTTATATTCGGTTATGTTCTTAGGAGAGACTTCCGTGGGCTTCGATTTTGGGCGTCGGCGACATATCGGCACCACCAGTTCCTCATGCCTTACATGATGACGATGCCGATGTCATCGATGGAGACCTAACTGAGGCCCTCGATGATAGATTACCAGTTGAGCCTACCATTGAGCCAGAGCCAGAGCTAGAGCCAGCTCTTCCATTGGGGTGTAGGTGGAGAGTACCTTTGATACGGGTGCATAACCCATCCGGTGTACTCCTCCTATATCGAGATCAACTAGATGCACAAACTCTTGATCAGGTAATTATATATGTAAAATTATATGGTTCTATAGTAATTTCATTCATATTGACATAAAATTTTTTGACGTCAAGTGTAAATGTGTAGGTCTTATGGTAGCCATACGTCGGAGAGTTGGTTGACTAGCTTCCTAATATGTGCTTAGCTGATCAAGAGATCTGGCGCACGATGTCATCGCTTATATGTTTCGAGGAATTTGTTGAGTGGCATCGATCGGGAGCGAGTCTTCTTGCCGGTTGGAGCTACGTGGAGATACCTCCCATCGTGCTCTTATGAGTAATAGCTACATAGGTAGATACACGTGGGTATTTACGGAGAGATTAGGTGATGTCATGATCCATACATTGCCTTATGGGATACGCGGGTAGGATCCTTCTGTTACCTATATGGTGATGTTGATGGACTTCCATGATCCATATATGTAGTGGTATCATCGTATTACACGACGTTTTATGACACCACCATTGCATAGGGATGATATGAGGTTCCATACTACAGTCGGTACTACTCAGGTTTTGGTAAGTTAGATTCTTGTGTTTCTAAAGTGTATTCCAAATTTTAATCAATAGATTATGTATTTATAATTCTTTGTTTTGGTTCCTCGGATCTACCATGGGTAGCGTAGCTAGTCGCTCATGGTATCTTACCACACATTTGGTGTCACGACATCCTTATTGCTCGTCGGTGTTACAGAGATCAAGAAAGAGCATCACATTACATCGTGGCCTACGATATTAGAGGCATCTAAATCATGGACCATCCATTAGACCTCAGGTGTCGTCGTACGAATGCGTGTCGCGACCGTTCGAGGTAGAGGGAGAGGGAGAGAAAAAGTTGATCGGTGAGGTTGTGGTCGAGATGGTGGTGAATTAATTTTTACTGAGCGACTTACTGCTTGATACCCCCATACTTACCTCACAGGGTTTTATACCACTTTGTGACACATCCACCTTCCATACCCCACACACTTACATCACCTTCCTTACCTGAACCTTACATGCACTACCGTATCACATTTGTCGTAGAGCAGAGCCCGATTATTATATGGTAGATATCACCTTCTCATCCCACCCTTTATCATCCCCTACATTACCTCCCATTGGTGACACCATCCTTGACCTTGTATCAGAGTTGGCTCCACTTCCAGTTAGGCGACCTCGTGCTCCACGTATACGTCGAGTACTTCATCCATGAGCTCCCTTGACTCCATCAGCTCTCGGTTCCCTGTTTCCCATAGTTTCCAGTATTTCCGTTTGAGATTGCCACGAGACCACATTGCTGACAATTTGTGTATTCTAGGCACAGTTCTAAGAGAGAAATATAAAGATCTTAATCTTGTGGACTCAGTGATATATGTGATATTTTATATATTGATATTTGTGTACAATGTTTTAAAATGTTATATGATTTGTTATGCATGGGGTCATAATCGACTGGCGTGTTCCTCGTAGTGTGCTTGTTTGTTATGATTCTTTGATAATCAGAAAGTTGGTGTCTTTGCCAAGATCTTAGTTTATGGTGCTTTTATTTTTTGTTGCTTTTGTATAAGTCTTGGGACATCTATTGTCACATCCCCTAAGCTGCATTTGGTTGCTTTCCAAACCACATTTGGGTTTTGCTTTGCCCGACCGTGTTTCATTGAGCTCCTTATGCTTGTGGGGTATGTCTGAAAACAAATCAAATGACGGAGCTCCATGGCACCATTCTAGACACGTATTTGTCTTCTTTTGTTTTAACGATGCGTAATGACTAATTCCTTTTCCAAAATAAAATGAAACTCTCTTTTTTAAGGGTCTAGTGTTACTAAAAATGTTAATGAAAGCAATACGGATAAGTTGAACAAACAAATACAAGCTACCCAATTTATAGTTGAAAAGGTATTAATATTATAAATTCAAAAATTTAGTTATCAAATTAAGAGAAAGATTTTAGAAATATTATTGTGGATATTTATCAATCACCTTTACAAAATTACAAGAAATATTAAATAATCCATCGTATGTCTTACCTATGACCTCATCATCTTGGTCATTTTACTTGTTCCTATAAGTTATGTTACATCAAATACTTCTAGTAGTTTAGTTGATAAAATTATACCTTTTATTATATTTAGTACTCAAAATATGTAATACAATTTATATAATTTATTAAACCAAAAGTATGAAGAATGGTATCAAATGAATAATAGAAAATAGATATACCAATCAAAAATAAATTTACCAAGCCGTAATGTGAATGGACCTGCAAACCAATTTTATAGCATTAATCAATTGCGGAAAATGCTTCAATTTTCTAAAATTGAAATTTTGAGGTAAACTTCAAAAATATAAAAGTTAAATGACATAAATATCAACTACTCACTGTCTTCCCATCCTTGTAATAAATGACAAAATCAATATCTTTATAAATTTATGATGACTTTTTTTTTTACATCAGTAATATCATATAGCAACGCCCTAATCAATTATGTGATTAGTTTACTAAATCCAAATTATTGACCAATTGTTGAAGATAAAGGCCGAGAGTAACGTTAGTTTAGATTCTTATTAAAAGCAATTTGATTTGAGAGTTCAAATGGTTTGTTTTCTTTTTCTTTTTATAATTTACCATAAACATTTACAATGCTCTGCCTTACATTTCCGGAAAAAATAGGTCCCACCCAGGTGTTAAAACGGAATGGAATAGGGATTAGAGCCACTAAATAAAACTAAAAACATTTATATTTTAAATAGAATAATGTAATTTTAATATTGTAGTAGGTATACGGGCATAATTTTTAATTTTAATGGTTTCACTTCTCCCCATAAAAAATTATTAATAACCATGGTTGTCCGTACTAATTTTTGTGCATGAAGTTAATGATTAGATAATTACCCCTTTAATGACTTTGAGAAAACTCGAGTCACTATTAAGAAACAAATCAAAGATTAGGCTAATTGAATATATATATAAACCTTATAAATAAAAGAGATTCCAACCTTTAGGGATTCCAATAATAACCATGGTTGAACTTTATAAACCTTATATATATAAACCAATTACCCTCCAATAACTCCAAGAAAACTAGAGCGTTTGTTAGGGAACAAACCAAAGATTGGACCAATTGAATATATATATATATATATATATATATATATATATATATATATATACTATATATATATATATATATATATATATATATATAAACCTTATAAGTAAAGAGATATTATTAAGTCGAGATTCAATGGTTAAAGGTTGGACGGGCATAAGAAATGACACAAAATATAATATTATATCATTATAATACAAAGTGAATAGATTTGAAAAGAATAAAATAAACTTCATTAAAAATAATAGAAGAAGAATAGAAATCCGTGAGAGCTTAAAAAAGAGCTTTAGCTTATTGAACAAGTTAGGCTCATTAAAAAAGAGCTTAAAGAAGAATGGTATTAAATAAAAAATAATGAGCCTAATTGAATGCCATATAACTGTTGTTCTTGTGAACGGCATTTGTTAATAATTGCTATTCTTGTGCTGATATTTCGATATCCAATTGTCGTTGTTCTTGGTAACGGTTTTTCAAATTAAATGCAATTGATGCTCCTGTGGTTAGCGGCACGGCAAATCGATTGTTCTTTGTCGCGAATAGCGGCATTCTGTTCGCTCATTAATAGTTTGACATCCAAACTAACTTAATAATTTTTTTTTTAGACGCATTATTTCTGTCTAAAACTCAATAATTTGAGGAGTGGAGCCCAAACAATTTATGGTAGATGAGTTTAGTTGAAAAAAACAAAAAGGAAAAAAAGTTAAGATTAAAAGGTGCCCATATATTTAACCTTATTTAATTATCTAGTATTGGTAAGAATTCAAGAGGAAGACTACTCTTTTTAATTTAAATGAAATTAATTTTAATTTTTTATTATATTAAGGCATTTGGTTGGCTGTCTTTTTTGTGGATGTAAAAATTAAAACAAAAACAAAAACAAAAACAAAATATCTTGGTTGGTGGAATTGGCAGAAAAATCTTTAGCTAGTAAATATTTTGAAAAGAAAACTCATTGAGGATATATTTGGCTTTGACTATTGTGGAAGGCCTTGAATACCTACAGCCTTTACTACCTCATTTCTATTGTGCGATTAGGCGTCTTGGGAGTTCAGACGAAATAAAAGCGTTTGGAAAAAAATTGATTAAGCTAGTTTGAAAAAATAATAATCAAAATAGTTCGTAATACATTGTCTAGAGCAGGCAATTTAAAAAAATGACTAAGCCCATTGTCCTTAATAGCGGCAATTGCCAAAACAGTCATATACCATTGTCTGTGACAGTGACAATTTGAATCTCAAAAAGACAAAGCCGTTGATCCACCAACGTGCGATTCTTAAAACGATCGTATCACGTGTCGTGGGCGAAGCGACAATTAGCACCTATATCCACGTATTTAGGGCTTCTTTTTCCTCACTGCTTCTCCGCACTGGAAATGCGCTCCTCTGGCTCTCGCGTTAGAGGCTTCTTTTCCTCCCTTTCTTCTCATTTGTATGCGCTTTCTGCTTTCATGCCGCCCATTGCTTTGATTGATCAGGTTTGTTGGTTTTATTTTTATGTGGTTTGTGGTATGGTGTTATCTGTTTTTTATTTTTGTTTGTGGTGAATTTAGTTTGTGTTGATTTGTGATATTTCTTGGTGGTTAGGATCAACTTTCTAAGGAAACAATCATATTTGGGAAAAAAAAAAAGGAAATAAATGACCTACGGAATCAACAAAAAATGTTGTCAATTCTCATATTTTTTTTGTTTATTTTTTTTCCTACAATGCTTATTCCTTTTGTAAACAATGAAGACCATGGCCAATTTGTTGCATGAATGGCAATTAGTTTTCCATTTTACTTTGGCTCTAGACTGTAAGTTCTCTTGCATTTAGAGAAATTACCAAGTGTTTGATACTACATTGATCGCGAGCTGTGGGAGGAGAAGAGAGAGTTGGAATCTTCCCGTTCTTGATTCAACACTACTTTACTATTAGATTCGAGTTTTTAATTTCTTTTTACCCTTTAATCAGTTTACCCTTTCACCCTTTTGAATCAAATTCAGAACTAAAATTTAAAAATGAAATTCACAAATATATTACTATGAGACACGATTGAAAGAAAATAACACACGATTTGCATTATGCCTAGGTTTGTTTGAAATCACACCATTAGTTTCTTCTTAACCCATTTACATGTTATGCCAAGTCACATGAGTGCATATGAAATGTGTTAAAATTGAGATAACATTGTTAGAATATGAGCAAATAATGTAATTTGCTAGGCTTATCATCCCCCATGTGTGATCTCAGTAGCATATGGAGAGACAATCGATAAGTAGAGTAATAAGGTGGGAATAAATGGTAGGAGATAAGTTGATAATGAAACCTATATTTAAACCAAATTTGTGATATTATCTTAGAACTTAGACTACCAATTTTCTATAAACAGAATATAATTTTCTATAAATTTAAATAGTTAGGATAAGGGCCACATTGTATACCAGGCTAACAAAACCATTGTCAACCTCTTTTGTATGACCTACTACCACATTTTTTAAATTTTTGGATGATTTTCTTGCACCTATCACACACATATGCACCAAGAAGGTAATTGTGACTGTCTATAATACACTTTCTTACTTACCAAACAAAATAAAAAGAAGGTAAGATGACTGTCTGCAGTATTGAGATGCATAATTCTTAGGTAAGACTAAAAATTATTGTATTTATGTATTGAAGTTCCAATCAAAATTATGGGTCTTGGACAAACCTACTTATTTTAATTCTTAAATGAGTTCCATCTCTCTCTTTGAATAAGACATCCATGAGAATAAAAAGGAACTATCATAATTGTACTATCAGTGCCTCTACCGTAGCTACCATGGTACATCCTTGTCCATCACTGGTTTATTCTTAGTCTAAGTATTTTGGGTTTGCTTTTAAATGCTATTTAGAACACATGTCTCCTTTGGCCATCTGGTGGCCCTTGTCTCTCTGTTAGCATGATGGGATGAAGTTTGACTGTTGCAACACATGACCATTTTACCTTATATTCTAGCAGTATGACATACTAAAACCCTAAAACCATAAAACCCTATTACCCTATTACCGTGAAACCCTTAAACCCTGATACCTTGATACCCTGAAACCCTAATACCCTGATACCCTGATACCCTGATACCCTAATACCTTGATACCACATTACAAAACCACGATACCTGATCTGCCAGAGCCTTGATACGCCCGATACGATACCACGATACCACGATGCCACGATACCGATACCTTGAAACCACGAAACCTTGAAACCCCAAACAAAAACAAAACATAGCAAGTATTACCACAAACCACAAAACCTGAAACCTAGAACCTAAAACCACAAACCTGAAACCCCAAAACCTTAAAACCTTAAAACCTTAAAACCTTGTAAAACCCAAAACCTTAAACCATATTTACCTAAAGCCTAAAACCTAAAACGCCTAAAACCACTAAAACATAAAACAAGATCTTAAAAACCTTATTTACCTAAAACCTAAAACCTGAAACCACGAAGCGAAACCCTAAAATCCCCAAATCTCAAAACCACAAAACCCTTAAAACCATATGTCTTATGATATGGGCAAGCTTGTTTCATCGATAAATGATGAAGAAGTGGCCTCTTTATGATGGTCCTACGATTGTAGCACCTAAGTCAATGAAACGCATGGGCAGTGGACGTCCTAAATCAACCCGGTTGCATAATGAAATGGACATTAGGGAGGGGAAAACAACTATCACATGTGGGTTGTGCGAACAACTGGGTCATAATCAGCGGTCTTGTAAGAATAAAAATCAAGTTCAGTAAACAACTATGGCCCAACAGGAATTTAAAAAATCATATATGCAGGTATATCTCTGTTTGTTCTAGCCACATTTGTTGGGAATTTGAAATTCATTTCATATTTTATTTCCATAGCATTTGGGTGTATGGTGAACTGCAGAATTTAGAGAATTCATTTTACATTGCCCACCTTCCTTGTATCTTCACATATATAGTCTATCCAATGTGTTTTATTGATATTTATAGTGCCTTTCAGACATCCAGATTATAGATATGGCGTTGAGGCTTCGTAAGTGCCAGATCCGTTGGATCCGATTGTCTTGGTATTGGCAGACAAACACGGGTCCCACGCAAATAGATACATATGAGTATGTATTTATTACTTATCAATTAATATTTCGGTTGTACCATATAATTTATATATATTGATTGTAAAGTTGGTTTCTTTGTTACTTGCAGTTCGAGAAGTACTTCACCACCGTCTCGGCAGTAAGCCTTCATTAGTAGCATTGGATGATGGATCCATGTATTAGTCCATGCGTGATTGTATGAGATTCTATGGTATATGCAGCTTGGGCCATATCTTGATCAGATTGGCCACTTATCACATGTTTGGTCGAGATGGCGGCCCCAGAGACACACACATTTCATGTGCGAGTAGGAGAGATAGCGATCGCGTTACGGGATATTGCTATCATCCCTTGGCCTTGGTAGCCGATGGCCCGGCGATCAACGCCCCGGGACATGTGTGCCGATGTGGTGGACTTATGCGGAGGCGCTCGGTGTCACCCGCAGCTCATGCTCTCAGAGGATCAGCTATCTCCATCCGGTGGTTATGTGACGGTTATCACCGGCACCTAATGCGAGATGAGGTCGCTTTAGAGCGAGTGCATTGGTTTTCATCTTGGCGATGGGATCTTTCTTGTTTGCGGACAAGAAGGGTGCACGTTCATCGCCCTTTCTCCCGCTGCACGAGATCGACACATCACTGCGACTTATAGTTGTGGTAGTGCGATGGCACGCCTGTAGCGAGTTATCTTGGGCCGGCTTGGATCGTAGGCGGTATTAGCGGTTGTATTACAGCGATGTCCGGTATGTAAAATTATTTTTTGGCCATACAAATTCATATACACAACACATCGTGGTTCAGCACTTTACATTTATTTTATATTCGGCTATGATCTTGGGAGAGACCGTGGGGTGACACGATTTTGGAGATCAACAGCATTATCCAGCACCACCGAGTCCCTCGTACGCTTACATGATGGCGATGGCGATGCTCGTATTGTGCGTGGAAATTTAGCTGGAGCCCTCGACAATGGATTACCAATTGAGCACAACACATTGAGCTAGAGCGAGCCGGCTCTTCTTTGGGGTGTAAAGTGGAAGTACGGCTGACGAGGGGTGCATAACCCACGTCAGGTGTATTCCTCTTTATCTGAGATCATTGAAATGCCTGAGCTTTCTTGATCGAAATTATATGTAACATGTAGTTACATAGTACTTTCATTCATATTGACATAAAAGTTTTTAACGTCAATTGTAAGTGTGTGGAATCTTATGGCGACCACATGCATCGGAGGTTGGTTGACCCGGCTTCTGATATGCGCAGGCGATCGGGGAGATGCAGCGCTATGTCACCGCTTATATGTTTCAAGACTGTTGAGTGGCATCGTCCAAAGCGAGTCTTGCGCCAGTTTAGGCTGCATCAGGAGATACCTCCTTCTTGCTCTTATGAGCAACAACTACATAGATTGGATGCACGTGGGCGGCGGCGGAGGGTGGCGAAGTATCATGCTCCGTACATTCTTGTATGGGATACAGCGGTAGGTAAGATCATCACTACACCCCCTATGGTGGGTATGATGGACTTCCATGATCCATATATGCAATGGTATCGTCGTATTACACGACATTTAATGACACCACCACTGTATAAGGATGCTATGAGGTTCCATACTACAGCTGGTACTACTCAGGTTTTGGTAAGTTAGAGTCATTATGTTTACAAGTGTTTAAAATTTGAATCGATAGATTATGAATTTATAGTGCTGTTTGGTTCAACGAGATCGCTGCCATAGCTGGCTTATGTAGCTAAGTCTCTTTCGCGTGTGCTACCACGGTTTGGTGTGAAAGCATACATCATATTGCTCGATCGTGTTTTTACGAATCAAAGAAGAGCATCGCATCGTAGGCTACGATCGGAGGCATCTACATCATGGGCCATCCATTAGACCTTGATTGTCATCACGGCTCTAATGCGTATGCAGCCAATCGAGGTAAGGGAGAGGAGAGGAGAGGAGGTTGATTGCCGAGGTCGTGGTCGAGATGATCGCTGAGGTCATGGTCGTGTAGCCCCGAGCAGAAGTCTGTTGTGACCAATCGACGCATGGAATCTTCACGTGAATGTGGGTAACCAGCGCCACTCATGAAAATCGAGGCGAGATTCTCCTTTGTGCGGGAGCTCTACCTGATACAACCTGTCCCAATCACATGGCAACCTGTCTAATATTTTATAAAGATACACGGTCATATACAGATAAAATGAGTAGCGGTGGCCACGTGGTATCATCAATACTCATGAAATATCCGACCATTCATATTACATGGTTGAGATTAACAAATACTCTTATTAGCTTATATATTAAAATTTAAAGTTTTAATACATGTTTTATAAAAGCAATACCAAGCCACAATCCGACTTTCTTCTAAGAAATCACGGCCTCTAGTGACGTCGTCCTCTATTACACTCACGTACTGAAATAGTGATCCCTGACGAGGTGAGCAAAACCCGGTGGTGATAATTTCTCATTAGGTTACTCCGCCTAATTGAATACGTCATGTGACATTCGCATTCAAGAAAATACATGATCTTACTTGAATGTCTACATGCCCAATCCTATCTCGAGTCTTCACCGACTCCCTCCCACCTACCTAAGCGAATGCGGAAGTAAATATCACGATTTAAACAAAGCTTTTTGTTCCAAAACTTACTCTAGGGATTTTAGTAGGTATTGGACCTTGACCTCAGGCGAATCTGTTGGATAACCTCAGAAACAATTCATGGGCTCCTCAGTGAATTGTTGGACAATCTCTTGACACAATTCTCAGAAAAATCTTAGGTGAATTCCTTTCACACAGAAACATTTTCCTTTTTATTTTCTTTCATGTCATGCACTCACTCCTAATATTCTAGACACTTGATTGCATATGGAATACAATACCAATCCCAAAATATTCATGTAATATATTTTTCATGTGTATATAAGCATAATTAACTCACAATAATCCATGTTATTTAGTGCAATCAATAACACAAAAATTAGCTCATGAAGTTCAGTGCTGAAATACAAAGCAATTCATTTTGAATCACTCAACAACATAAAAATTCACAAAAATCCTTGAACATTGGAACCTCGGGTTGTATGTTCACGACCACAAATTAGAATTTTCTCCACTTCCCGGTTCAAATGTTTTGAGCCAAAAATTACAGTACAAATCAAGCCTCATAATATCTAACCATTTACATAGTTTCTGGCAAAGAATAACACAAGTAGGAAAGATCCTACTCTTGGAGTTTCGAGACTCCGCCAAATACGATCAATCGCGCGTAGCCTCGTAGCGTGAAACGACTTGCTGTGGCAGGAAATGAGCAAACGGATCCGAGGCAGTGGAAATCTAGAGAAGACTCTCTCACATCTACAAATCACAAACCCGGCACCTACTTCGTTTTCCCACACTTTTGCGTTTTCTTCTTCAATTTGAAGAAGAAAATTATTAAATCCTTGTCTTATCACCGTTAAACTTCTAATTAATTCCCGCCCGTGTCCCCTTTAAGTGACTTTTTGACATATGAAACAATACAAGTCATTGTTACGTCATCTATTAATCGTCTGACGTGTGTCACATGGTCACGTGCAATGGTGACTTTCCTGTCGTATGCTCCTGAGCCGTTTATAGCGCTGACAGTCTTGCGAGAAAATGTGAAGTGAGCATGCGGTTTATTGGTCGGCGTGGTAGCTAGATTTCACGAGGCGATTCAGCGATGAAGTAGTTTGGTCATTTGAGATCTAGAAAAATTTCGGGTTTTGGCCAAGAAATTACCATTTATTTTTAGAAAATTAATTTTTCTCGGGTTTACATTCTCATAATAAAAATTTCATCCCAAAATTAAGACAATCTCTACAAATCACATGCATATACAACGTGCACTATACCATGCATGTAAACTAGTCATTTAAGTAGCAGTAAACCCGCATTATTCATCCTAGCAAGAAAGGATAGTTGGCCGCGCTCGTGTCTCAGCCATGTTGACTCCTCCACTTCACGGTCTTTGCCATAGCACTCTCACTAACCTCACGGTCTTGTGTCGCAAAACCTTATCGGTATCCTGATACTGTGATCGCTCTCGAAGGTCCCTGGCCAAGTGTCGACAGCAATTTCTCCCGATCCATTTACATGGTGGAT
Organism: Tetrastigma voinierianum; assembly: GCA_016808115.1. Lineage (NCBI taxonomy): Eukaryota > Viridiplantae > Streptophyta > Magnoliopsida > Vitales > Vitaceae > Tetrastigma > Tetrastigma voinierianum. The sequence continues at coordinate 71,283 of JAEQBH010009340.1, read as the reverse complement.
CTGGGTGCGCTGGAGCATGGGGCGTGAAATATATAATTGGTTGACATGCTAGGCGGTAAAGCCAGGCCCGATGCCTTCTGATGCCTCACATACCGAGTATTGTGAGCCGGAAAATCAGTTCACGAGAAGGAGGGTAAAATGGTAATTTCGGTCAAAATCAAATTTTCTGAATCTCGGATGGCGAAAGCGGACGGCCTTTGTTGGAATGGTCTGAATCTAGCTCTGCGTCGAACCGTCGAATTCGAGACGGTCAGAATTTGATTTTTCGGCGTAAGGAGTCTTGGGACATGGCTTTATGAGTGGCCAGATCATATCAAACTATGGAGTCGAACTTGAGCTTAAGTTTGGGTCATAGGTGACACATGGCATGATGCCGTTAGAGAAATAAGTTAGATGGATAAGGATGGGGTGTAATCCCGAGGTGTCGATGAGAAATGGACATGTGGCGATGGGGGACTTCCATGCGACCAAGTCTCTAAAATCGGTTTGGGGAGGGAAAGAAGCGACGGAGAGAGAGAAAGAAAGAAGAAGAGAGGGTTTTAGAGAGGCTCACTTACCTCTAGAATTCAGCGTCGGTATCGAAGCCGTGAGGCAATAAATTCTTTCCCCACGGCAAGGCGCTGGCAGTGCAGGTATTGGGGAAGTTTCGACAAGCTTCCGGAAAGGTAATGGTTTTTACTCTCTTGACTCTTGCCCAGGGTTATGTAGTAATGGATGGGAGGATTTGTTAAGGCTGGATGTGGCCGTGGAGTTTGATTCAAAAGACGGACGTGAAAAATCACAGAGTGTTTAGACGGTGCGACTATTTGTGTGATTTAGCGCCGGTGTCTGACGTTGTGTTATTGCCATGAGAAAATGACATGTTTGTGTGAGAGCCAATAGACCGTTCCAAAGACGAACCGCGGTTTTGCCTTAGCCCATGTGAGGCTAAGTTTATGTTGTGTGCCGAAATGAATAACATGATGTATGGGATCTTAAATATGTTATGTAATACTTTAGGTGATATATTAGCATGTGTTGTATGTTTGGTGTGCCAAATTCACATTGCACTTAGGTGGGACAGTAGGAAATTCCAACTGTGGGCTTTGCTCACCCGTCGTGGGACCCCTTTCGGTACCGAAGACGCGCGGGGATGGGACTATCAGACGCCGTGAAATAATGTCATTATCTGTATTTTTTGTTCTTTGTAAAGTGCAGGCGAGAAACCGGTTTTGTATAAAATTGTAATTAAATACAATTGTAAACAAATGCTTTTGTATAAAATATACATTTATGAGTATGACGTGTAGAGCCCAGTGGCCATTTTTAGTTTTAATATGTATGGGTCTGTGACATGAGACACGTAGATTTCATGAGTTGAGTAGTCGACGGGCCTTCGGAGTTTAGGGTGTCGCAAGTATCTCGAAAGGCGATAAACCTCGGCGATAAGCTTTATAAACACTTGAGCGACCACTCCTCTCTTAGGCATCACCTTGAGAAAGCGTGATCTCCGCGACACTCCCGAACTCTAAGGATTCGATGTCGTACATCGTATAGCTCTTCTACTCCGGCTCTGGCTAGTGAGAAAGGCGTTATAAATATAAGCTCACCTTCGGAGGTGTCTAGTAGATGAAGACCGGTGATGGAGCTCTCTCCGCCTCGGTCGACATATTGGTGATGCATGGCCTCCATCCTGATACCTCGTATGGTGCATACGTATGCTCGTAGTAGCGTTGTTGTGGCGGGTCCACTAAGGGCAAATGCTCTCCGGCTACCCTTATGATCCGGGCGCATGTGATTAGTACCCGAAGTGATATTTTGAACCTGACCAGAGATAGGTTTTGGTGCTTTTCGCGCACTAATCATATCGATTAAGCTTGATTGATGTGTGCGGGGTCACTTAGTTTCGCAATTCCATTTGAGATTGTTTTGGATAGTTTGCAGGTTTTTGAGAACTGTCCCGGCCAATGCTTCTTATTGGTGTTGAATGCGAGAATCTGATGATTTCACTTGCGTAGAAGCGATGAAATATCAAGATTGATGAAGAATTGAAAAATGGCGATGAATAAGTGCGAGAGATGCAGTGAGCAAAAGCGAGACGGGACAATCGAGTTTTTAAGCTATGATTGCGAAAATTTCCACTTTGGGATTGCGAAATTTGTAATCATAGCGAAAAATTCATAATCTAACGAAGAATGGAAGAACTTCCGCTAGGCTAAGCGAAATTTAAGCTAATAGCAATTCTTGTGCCCTATAGCAATTTTCAATTTAGCTATCTCCTAAAAAATCTCGCTAGGCTAATGAAATTAATGCTAATGAGTCCTTGTTAACTGTGAGAATTTCCCATTTCGTATCTGCATGGCCCAAATGAAATTTGTGAAATTTAAACTAACATAACTAAATTTAAACTATGCTGACGAAATTTACGCATGTGAAATCTCAGCCCCTGTGTTTTTGGTATACTTGATCCCAAACGACCACGTTTTGATGTATTACCATTTTGACCCTTATGTAATCTCATATTTTAGGTATTTTTGTATTTTCACACTTTGGGTTGGACTATATAAACCCCCACCTTTTTGTAACCTAAGCAACTTTTCATTTTATACCAGTTTCATGACTTTCATTTAGGTCTCATTTTATACTTTTCTCTCTCCTCTTTCTCTCATTTTCTCGGCTGCAAACACCCCTTGAGGATGACAGCTCGAGGATGCTTAGCTAAACCTCATGGCTGAAGAGGAGGGTAGCTAAGCTGGTTTTGGGGCATTGCGGGTTGTCTCTTGCTTTGAATGTGCAGTCACGACATTTATGGTTCTGACTTTTTTTCAATCTAGGGTTTAATGCCATTTAATATCTTTCCTTGGTCAATCCTTGTCATGCTTTAGGTTTGGGGCATTCTCAATGTTAGATGATGCTAGATGTCATTCTGAGCCATTGAAATGAGTTAAAGGTTGGGGTTTTAAGGCGAATGGGACTTTGAATGTAGTACTTGGTTTGTTCGGAAAATAGAATTGGTTCTAGGGTTAGGTTTATAAGCTAAACAAAGATCAGGTTTGAGCTTTGTATATGTTATTTGCCACTAATGCGAGGAAATAACCGAGGACACCTTAATAGCCCCAGTTATCAAGCTAGTATTGAAGCCTTCAAGGTTACCATTTCACACTTCACTTTAAGCCATTACGGTTAGTCGGTGAACAAATAACCTCCAACATTTTTAACAAAATCCACAAATCCAAGCAAAACCTCACCATTTTCCAGAAACAACGATCTGAATCATTACGTGGGATGAAAACCCATCCCAGTGTTGGAATACTGAGCAGCTATCTTTGCGGTAGCTTGACTACGCGATGGGAGAGCTATAGAGAACAAATATTGTTGATTCCGCTCACCCCTCACAGTGTACCCGAATCAGCATTCTCATGACATGTCCTCTAACACTGTATGGTCCTTTCGGTGATCATACGTACATTGGGTGGAAAGTTGTACTCATGGTCAGCCCGTGTGCCCATAGCCTTTTGGAAACTCTTCCAAAGTGCGCCCCGTAAACCTCGATCTCTATCCGACACTATGGATGCGGTACTCCATGTGAGTCGGACTATCTCGAATATCTAATAGGCGGGGAATCTCTCGATGTGAATGTCATCATGACTAGAAAATGTGCCGACCGTGAGCCAGGTCACTATCACCCATCTTGCATCATGTCCTTGCGGTGTCGGGTAACCGTGGGTCACAAAATCCATCGTGGCGTGCTCCCTTCCCACTTTCGGCCACCTTCAATGGTGATAACCCGTATTACGGTGTTCGACCTTAACTTTCTTGACACGTGAGACATCGTCGAGCAAAGTCCCTAAGTGTCTCTTCATCCACTCACGATAGTGCGCGACAAGATCTGGTACGTCTTGTTTGGATGCCTTGCAAATCGAGACGGTGAAACTCCCTAAGAATCTCCACTCTCAAGTCGGTCGTGGGAACCCTTGCAGTCCTCATATGAAGACTACCATACGTGGCAGGCGGTTCAGCCTGAATGCCTATACCTGATTGTATCAGGTCCACGATGGACCTTATCTCCGGCGTCCTGCCCCACAGGACTCGTCACTGCTTCCGATAGTGACGGCGTAGCCACTAAACTCTAGCGTGCGAGGCCGCTCCGCGATGCGTAGCCCAAAGCTGTCCCATCAGTCTCGGGCATCCGCCACTCCTGAGGAAGCTATCTTGTGATGCTCCCCATGGCTGGCGAGTGCATCAGCCACCACATTTGCCTTACCAGGATGGTAATGCAAAGTGAAGTCATAATCCCTAAGAACTCCATCCATCTGCGTTGCCTCATGTTGAGGTCCCGCTGCGTGAAGATATACTTCAGACTTTTATGGTATGAGTATACCTCGAACTACTCACCATATAAGTAGTGGCGTCAAATCTTAGGCTGAAGACTCTGACCAGCCCCAACTCCATGTCATGTGTGGAGTAATTACCTCCACGATTCTTCAACTAGCAGGAGCCATAAGCCCTACCCTCTGAGGCGCGTAAAACACATCCTAGTCAGGCCCTCGAACATCACAATACTGCTTGTGTACCCTTGTCCCCTGTCGAAGACTATCGAGATAGGAGGCTGTAGTAAGTCTCTGTGACTCTGGAATGCCTTCTCGCGTCGGTCATCTAATCAAACTTGACCTCCTTCGGTCGATCTCGTCATAGATCTCTTCGCTGTCGGGGGAAATCCTCAGTAGATCTCTGTGGTACCCGGCTAATCCCCAAGCGCATATCTGAGGCGGCCGGCCTCTTCCAACTCATCACGGCCTCGACCTTCTCTTGGTCTACTGACATGCCTGATGCTGACACCACGTGTCCCAAAAATCTCACCTCAGTAAGCCAAAACTCGCACTTACTAAACTTGGTGTACAGTTGATGGTCTCTCAACAATTGTAACACAATCCTCAAATGATACTCATGCTCCGCTACGGCGGGTAGATCAAAATGTGCATGCAGACCGACAAACTGATCGAATAGGGTGGGAATACCCTATGCATGAGGTCCATGAATCTTTGTTGGGCGCATTCTGATCGATCAAGGGCATCAGCAGCGTAAACTCAAAAGTGCCCATAGGCGAGATAGCAAAAGCGTGCCTTGTATGGTGGCTGATCGACTCGGTAGGTGTGTGATGGCGTAGACAAGCCTGAACCCCTGACATCCACGCTGTGGGTCAAGTCCTCTGCCTCGGCGTGATCGCGCCTCTCGGCTGCAGTAATAGCAGGGGAGGTGCCGTGCGGCTCACGGGAAGAGCCCGAGCCGCTCCTTTGGCTGTGCCAGTGTGGAGAATATCTTTGTATCCTCTCTGTCTTCTGTGGCCCAGGGCGTGTTGTCCGAAACCTGGATCCTGTCTCGGGGCGATCCCTCACAATATGTCGAATGCGGCAATGGTAGCACATCTCTGCCCGACTGACCAAACAATACGATCTGTCACTGGAATGGGATGGTACGCGACCTAGAACCCACGTGAACTAGAAACCTTCTTTCCCAGGAACTAGAAGAAGGTAACTCCTTCCTCTTGCTCTTACTTGCTTTGATCCAGGAGTGCTCAGGAGCATGCTCGATCTCTCATTCCTTCTCAACTGGATGAACGATGGTGCCCACCATCGGATCTCCTCCCCCTTTGTGAATGTCGGAGGATGATGTGCCTAAACCTCGGAGGTTTTCGGTTCCTCCGGCTACTGCTTTACTTGTTAGCACGTGCGATAAGCGGCGATCCCTTGATACCTCGTACCGGCCAACATGCTGGTGAATCTAGTGGTGCCGGACTAGTACCCCATGGACGACCCTACGTCTTCCGCCTTGACCCCAGCCATCTACATGTCCAAATGGCCAAGTTAAATTCTAATCTTGGTATCTCTAGAAGCGTACTGACCTGAGCGGTGTCCACATCTGAGAAAACATTTCCTTTAAGGTCATGCATTCATAGGTAATGCAAGAATATTATTTCATATATTAAATCATATGCAACAAAAACAAAATTATTTTATTTCATTTTATTGTATTTTTAAATTATTTTATTTTATTTTATTTTATTTATAAATTTATTTTTTTGAAACCTCGTGAACAGTGCTCATGAACAATGTTCCAAGCGGTGACTGAAGAACAATGCTGCTTGAGTCAAAGCGAGTCAGTGCACGATTCACCCACCATGGCCCGGCCTGCATGCTGCGCCGTGTTGCAAGCCCCGGCTGGCAGTGTCAGCGAGCTTAGCCCGGCCAGGTGTCGCGAGCTGGCCCGGCCGTGTCGGGCGCGCCCCACGGTCGTGTCTGACGCCGCGCCGACCAGTGTCGCCGCCCGCTCGCCGTGTCGCGACCTCCCCAACCCGTGTCGATGCCTTGCATTGCAACGTGGCATATCGACCACGTGTCCCCCCAGTATGCTCCCGCGGCTTTGTCTTGCTATACAACCCGACGGCGAGTCGTTCCATCCGCAATACGCTCTACAGTGTCGACACGAAGAGATTCCCAGGGCACGGCCGGGCCTCGCGTGGCGCCACTCGCCGCTGGCGGACGGCCGTGTCGCGAGGGCCTCCTGAACCATCGCGGGCCGGAGTCCTCGACGTATCGTGTGATCCCAGGCCATGTCGTGTAGGGCGGCGATGTCATTCCTACTTGACTATCCATGCTCGCATCTTTGCGTGCCTATCCTGTCTGATGCGCTATATCGTGACCAAGTGCAAAATGGGCAATAGCCCGGCTAACACTGCGCCTTTTTTTCACATCATTTTATCTTTCTCATTCGACTCTTGAAAACCACCAAATATTTATTTATTTTTTCATTTTTCGATAGAACCAAATAAATTTTATTAAAAATTTATTTGTTGATTTTTCGATTTTACATTAGTAAAACCTCGAAAAAAAAATTTCTTCTCGTCATTTTTCTATGTGCTATTCACTAAGCACACAATCACTAATTCATACAACACATGATCTATGATTCATACCTGTGCATGCGGTGTTCTGAAAATCTGTCGTATTTGCTTTAGGTAATCACGTACCTAACTACTGGAGTACTAAGTTATGACTTACTAGTATCGACATCGACCTATAATACTCATATACCTTAATGACCATGGCCTAAATATAGACACACTTACGAGCTCCTAGGTAATTGTTTACCTTGGCTCGTCTAATTGTGGTGGTATCGAGGACTAAACTTATGGATGCAGGCAGGCTCCCGAATTGTCGTTTACTAGCTACGTCTCGGCTGACGCCCCGAACCGGGGGTCCCATTGTGACCGTCAGCCACGAATACTTCGTGGATGTCGGGTAACTGTAACACCAGAATTTGTATAGGTAGTTAGGAAAATAATAATGACATGAATTTTTATAGGCATACTTTATGAAAATAATAATAATAATTCAATTAACTAATTAATTAATTAATTTAATGAAAAAGGGGTAAAAAGGTAATTTTCCTAATAGATAACCTAGGTATAAATTGGAATAAGAAAAGAAAATCATTTCTGTATTCATAATTTCTTTATTTGGTAGAATTCTAGAGGACGATGACTTTCGGATCTAAGGATTTGAAGAACAAATTTCTTTAGGTAATTAAGATCTTCCTTATTTTATTTTTCTAGATTTTTTTGATGTAGATTCTTTAATTTTCTTTCAGTTTAAATGAGCCCTGAAGAAGTCGATTTAGATTTCACTCTCGTTCTTTAAAAAAATAAATAAATAAAATAAAATAAAAATTGGGGGTGTCGTACTGATTGCTTTGAGTATGAGAATGAAAAAGTAAAAAAAAAAACATAAGTGGGAATTGTAGAGATGACCAGTAGTATATGACAAGTAGGTTGAAAAGTCAAAATGATATATTTGCATGATTTTGATTGGTATAAGTGAAAAGACAAAAGGAGAATGTAGTAAAAAACCAAAAAGTTCTTGTTATGAAATAAGTCTTGAAAACTTAGGTATAAGAAATCTAGTAAATTCGATTCATGATGGATGCTTGATAAAAAAAAAAGAATAATGTTAGATATTGAGAATTTATTTTGAAAAAACAAATATTTTAGTATACTTTTTTGAAAGAAAATAATAATAAACAAATAAGATAAATTTGAAAATGCTAAATTTTTATAAATATATGTATTTGATAAGTATTTAAAGATATATGTATTTTGGCAAGTAAATATTTTATTAAGAATATCAAATTAGGAAGTTTTAAGAATAATAAGTAATGATGATAGTTTTAACAACATTATTTTAGGAAAAATATTTCGTGAGGTGAAATTCTTCAAAATTAGTTATTTCAAAGCTTTTGAGTACTCATTTGAGGTAAGGGATATTAATGCAGATCTTTGAAAAGAAAATTGTTTGTTTTTACTTCATTTTGATGATGAAAATTGTTTTAACTGAATTATATATAATCTTGGTTTATGAAAAGTTTTACTTTTTTTATTTGATTATGTAGATCGAATAGTAGTTTTAATATGATTGTACTTTTGAGATTTGTTTTGTTTATGAAAGAAAATGTGGAGATATGATGTTTTGTAATTTGAACTTTTGAATGAAATATTTAATTTACAATTTTAGTTCATTTTATGTGGGAATAATAGTTAATCTTGTCGACCACTTGTTGAATAATAGTTGACACCACATTCGCGGTGGTAATTGATTTGAACCTGACCTCCCGAGGGTTTGGTTAGAAGGTTACTAGTGTAGTAGTGTTTGATTACGTCCTTTTAAAAGGAAACGATTTCGCGGTAGCAGCGTTTTGAAAGTCATGGCTGACACCATTTGATATGACGGAAGAAAATATATTTGAAATGTATTTGATTTTGGGCGATATGAAGTGTTTGAATCGAAATTTTGATATGAAATTGTTTGAATCACATTTGATATGGCCCGATTTAGAAATGGATGTGAGAATGTTTGAAGTAAATTTTGTTAATGTTTCAACGAATCTAAAAGTTTGATGAAAAACATCTCCTATTTGTTAAATGATTGAAAACTTTTGATCCATGAAATTGTATTAAAGTTTCTTATTGAGCTTTGGCTCTTTCCCATTCGTTAACACCTTTCGGTACTTTAGTCTCGCGAGGAGTGATGCATACGTTGGGGATACGTCATCATTAGGATTTGATTAGAGCTTTATGTTGGATCATGTTGAACTAATAAGTTCTTGTTTATGTGAAATGTTGGATTTTGAAAGTTAATTGAGAAGTCACTTGGATAATAACATTCGTTTTTATATTAGTACAAAGTTGGATTTGGAAGATCTCAAATATTGTTATATTAAGACGACTTTATGACGTTACGTGACTTGAGCCAGGAGTCCGTTGACTACCGATCAACCCGCGAAACACTTCGTGAATGTCGAGATGACCCAGGCATTTCTCCACGAAAATCGGGCGAGTCTCCTTTGTCTGGGGGCTCTGCCTAAATACAAAACACATATACACATCCCAAGCGATTGCAATATATCCAATATATCAAATCACATGATATCGTACTTGGACCCACAAGAAGCGATACTCATAATACATACCCAACTATGAATCAACTATATGCAAATAGTTACAAGAGTTACAATATTTTCACTCTTATACAATACATATATTAAAAATTAGAGAAATTCTAATACATGTATAAAATCATCAAAGCCACAACTTGACTTTCTTCACAACCTTAGTCTCAAAGACGAGCCGTCCCCTATGCAGCTCCTGTACACAGCAAATAATATCCTCGACGGGGTGAGCGCTCTTTGCTCGGTAGTGGAGATAAGCTAAGTGGGCTATTCTCCGCTAAGTGCAGTCACGTGTTCAAAATAAACATACATTCAAGCAAATGCATGATCCACTTGAATATCTACGTAATGAAACTCGAGATCCGAGTCTCGCGACTCTCCCTGCTAAGCCTCGTATGAGGGTATTGTTTTGTTAGTGGACAACCCTCCGATGTATATATATCAGTTGGGTCATCTCAGAGCTGATTGATATATTATTTTGTTTAATGGACTACCCTACGATGAATATCGATTAGTGTCTCCAACGATTGATATTTTTAATTTAATTTATACCTCTGGAGTAATTAATATTTTTAGACAGCCTCGAACCATTTTCTGGAACTCGTCTCGTACTCCTCCACCCCGTCTGGGTGTCCCAGTGCATATGGAATGCATGATGCCGATTCATTACGATCTACATAAACATGCAAATATATCAGCGTGCGTATATTCACATAAAAGACAAATCACTAATCATGTTATGCAATTTCTCATTTCATCGCATCAAAATTAGCTCACGTGTTAATGATCGAAAGCAACAGTCTGCGAATTACTCGAACAAACATATTAATTCACAAAAAAATTTGTAGTTCTTATTCAGAGAACAGTGAAACCCTCGTTACTATTCGAAAAATCCTGTCGTCGGTTCACTTTGTGAACTTTGAATTTCATGACCATTTCGACCTCATTTCAATGATACATGGTTATAGCATAATTTATGCCATTATCGCAACAGTACATCCGCTCGCTGGCGGCGTTTTGGTTTCGATAAATTGATCAATTCGGTCCCAAGTTTTGGACGATCAACGGCTGATTCAGGCCTCGAGCCAAGCGAAACATTGGCTTACTTAATAAAGTCGTAAGCCGTGGGAGAAACCACTCGCCGAGGAGTTTGAGGCTTTGCTAAATCCAGATCTGCGTGAAGCCGCCTCGTGAAGCGACTAACTAACGTCGAAGGCTGTAGGCGGTGAGATGGGTGGCGGTATTTCTAGAAGGAGTCCTTCTATATAAATTCCTCCATTTTTACGTTTAATCTCCTGGTTTTCAATTCCGTTATTGCTATGTAGGAGACAACACTAGTCATATTTTGTCTTTTATGACTTAAATGATTAGGTATCATAGTTGTGTCATAACTTTCGGGTTTTGACGTTCGTATCTCGACCGTCCGTTTCATCATTTCTCTACTCATGCCTCTTATGGCACATGAGTGCGCGTTATATGTGACCTTTGTCGCGTGAAAATAGTTATACTGTGGCGACGCGATGCGCCAGCGTGTAAAATTACATTGTCTCCGGTGACAATTTTCGTGCTGGCTTCGTTGGCGAGCGATTCCAGCGGTGAAATCCGTTTCATCATCGAAGATCCAAAGAATAAATTTTAGATTTTTAGCAAAAATTACTATTTTGTAATCGAGTGCGATTTTTGCCCTTTTCGAAATTGAATTTCTAAGGTCTTACATTCATAATTGAATTTGGATATTTGGTAATTTTGTCAGCATGAAATTTTGAATTTGGAGAATTTATGAATTTAGAAAGTTGCGCATTTACTTTGAGCAGTGTTGGTAATTAGACGAAATCCATTTACAAGGAAGGTTAGTGTCGTTCACCTTAAACCTTGGTGAAGTCTTGAGGTGTGGTGTGATCCATGCCCCTAAGGTGGGTTTCGGGGCGTGACAGAGTGGTATTAGAGCCTTAAGTTATGATCTTGATGGGAACTCGTTTATTTTACCTTTGGGAATAGATGAGTTACGCATTAGCTTAAGTTTCAACTTCATCTAGTCCCGATTCCTTTGAATTCCTAATTATAACTTACTTGGCTTCTTGACTAAATTAGTTATACCTTTTGCTTTATAGGACACCATGCCACCAAGGAGACCTGCATCTTCCCAAAATAGTCATTGTGATGATATACCTCCTCACTTTGAGGGCTTTGCCTTAGTCTTTGAAGGGCTTATAGTGTTGGGGACTTTGGGTTTGGATTGGTTGAGAGGCGGGCTATAGCTCTTGGAAGTAATGGTCAGGACAATCCTCATCTAGTAGGGGTAGCTCCTTTGACTTTAAAGTTGAGTCCCCCTTATTTTAGTACCTCGGAATCAATAGTGAGGCTTGGTTATGAAGATGAAAAATTCTTTATTGTCATTGATTGTTCGAGGGCAAAAAGCCTCTTATACAACATTTATGTTGAACAAAGGGTGGATCATTGGTGGTTCATGACTAGAGAGGCTTTAGAGGATCGAGCTATTGTTTTAAGCAGGTTAAAGGAGGTTTTTATAAGAAGTACTTTCACGATGAGTGTTCGTAGTAAGGTGTGAGTTTGTCGTTGACGAGGTTGTGATGTAATATGAGCTAAGTTTACCGAACTATCATGTTTTGCCCCACATTTACAGTTGCTCTGGAGGAGGAAAAAACATTAAAGTTTGGGATGGACTGTAAGCCTTGTTGAAGAATGAATATCAGTGCGAAGTTGGGTGTTTATTTAGGGAGTGGTAGGCAGAGGCCCTTATTGCGGAGAAGGATAATGAAGGTTTCTGATGAGGGAACAACCGAGGAAGAGAATATTGAGAGAAGGATAATGAAACTTCACCGTTATAGGAACAACAAGGAGAGGAATAGAGTGATGGTGCTTGATGAATACATTTGAGTGATAATTCTACAGTGAATTAAGACACATCTGAGATCCTGATTTACCCACATTTGGTATAAGAATAGGTACTTCTAATTCATACATTGTTTTTAGACTTGTCTTTTGGGTCTTTTCGGGTTTAAAGCGTAAGTGCACAAGGATGTATGTCAGGAAGCCAATATGAAGCACTATGGATGTGGGTGAACAGTGTGAAATGGAACTCATTAAAGCAAAGAAAGCACCGGTGGACATATTATTTGGAGTCTGACTTGAACATGCCGTCTGATAACTGGAAAAGTGGCGATGGACATATTGTGCGGTACAAGCAAGCTATGCCGTGCAACTGGCGAAAACCAGCGTTGGTGAAATTATGGGAGTACAACAAGCATGTCTGATCTGACCGCCAAATTGCGGGATTTGTCTGAGAACTTCGATCCGTCTGAGACACTCTTGTCCAACGAACCAAAATGGGAGAAAATCACATTGAAAGGGATATAAAAACAGAGGACCTGAAGTAATAAGCGACTTTTGACTTCTAAGTTTAGGTTTTGAAAGGAGAAGAGTTTTCTCTCCATTTTGAGTAGAACTTGTAGATCGATTTAGTTTCTTTTCTATTGGAAGTTTTAGATTCGAAGCATTTGTGATCTTTCAGCGAAACTCTTATCTTTAAATCCCTAATATCTCTTATTCATCATCTCAGTTTACAAGTGGTCTGATTTAAAAATCTTGTTTTATGATTAATAAACTCTTTAATTATAATTGTTCTTATAAGTTTTATGAGGTTCCTAAGCCCTCTTCTTTGAGGGTCCACGGAAACTCTGATTGGGTATAGTCCCTCGGAATTCCTCTTTTGATCTTCAATGGATTGTGTAATATTAATCACTTGTGCTTGAGAAGAGTTGTAAATCCTTAGTTGGGCATATTCTTGACAGCGTGTTGAGATATCCTCGAAATTTGCGTTGTGTGATCATGAATGCAAGCTGGGGTTCGTATCAATTGAGAACAAGTGTTTAGTATTACTCGATCATCTTTATTTTCAAGAAGCATTTAGGAATAAATCCTCCATCAAAGACCGTTTATCAATGGTTCCTAGATGAGTTTATAAAATAGAGGTGGGACTTACGTGATCGGGAGTGAGTGGAACCACTAAATCCCGGCAATTGTCTTTCTGTTTTAAAAACATTCAAAACCAATCAACCATTCAGTCAATGAAACAACCTTACAATTCTCTTTTAAAAATCATACTTCCCTTATTGGAGAATAGCTCCACATTGGTCGATAAATTAGACCACTCCCTGTGGAGATATTTTATTGGATTCTGATGTCTGATGCTAGACAAGCGCAATTCCTACGGCAGGAATAGGGTCGGCATACGAATGGGATGAAGCATTTTTGGCGCCGTTCTTGCGAGGAGTGGCGACTAACAAGTTGATGCGAGAGAGGCGCTAGAAGGTAATTTGCAGTGCATTGCAAATCCGTCGTTCTCATTTTTTTATTTTGTTTTTGTTTAGTTGAAATCTCGGTGGGTATTTCTTGGGCCGGATATAGTGCCAGTGCATGTCGGTTTGGGCTGCACTTTGAGCAGCGTGAATCCTAGTAAGAATAGTGCCTCACAGGAGGCTGTGAAATCACTGTGGGTCAATTGTCTCAAGATAACATTGCCCTCAGAATGGACTACCACAGTGTCGGCTTAGCCTCTGTTTGCAGACATACTGAGAAGAGTTCTGTTAACCTTTGAGAGCTCAATGAACCTCCACTGACACGGAGTAGAGCTACACTCCCATTAACTTGCCGGTAGTGGGAGAGATGTTGGCTTCCAGCAGTCAATAGAGGTCTCCCTGCTCCTTTAATGTGGAAAGAACCCTTAGAAATCCTACAACCTCGAAAGGACTACGACAATTCTTGCATTCGTCTTCACGAAGAGGCCACTCAATTTCTAATGAAGTCGAGAAATGATCAGTCTCTTACTGTATATCAGGGTTCGAATGGGAACCCTTATTCATTCATGAGAGATTTTGAAGATGTTTGGGTGCATTTTCTTTCTCTTGGCTCACCCCTCCATAATCTGTTTAGTTTTATTTCCTTTTTGCTTTAAAAAGGAGAAGGCTAAATTGGTTTCATTCCTTAGCGCCTAATTCAATCTTTACATGGGAAAATATCGCGAAAAAATGGGACCTCAACAAATTTTCCCTTTGCGCGTACTAATGCTCTCATCTTGAAATCAATTGAACTTTTAAGCACAGTGAGCCGTTCTTGCGGTATGGGAAAAGATGAGGATCTCACCATGCATCCCTCACCATGGATTGGATGTAGGACAAATAATAATGCATACTTTCATCCAAGGATTATCCTGAATAATGCGGTACATCGGATGATATTGTGCGAGGCGAATTCTATGAAAAGAGTGCTGAGGAAGCAATCCAACTCTTTGACACTATAAGCGAGAATGCTTTCGAACTTGGGAGCTATGTGGAACCTTTAAAGTCATAGCACATCGAGCGGAATTCATCATAAGAAAATGATGAGTTGCAAGCAAGAATTGCCAATTTAACAAAGCTGGAGGCCATAGAGATGAAAAAGGTACATGAGGTAACTAAGTGACCTCAAATACCCTCGATACCTTTGGACTGGGAGTGGAGGAGCCGCCATTATATCGATGATCACACGCACTCAGCCATCAAGTGCCCCGAACCTTCCTCGAAGTAAAGAGTGCAATTCAAATAGAAACAGGCCAATGCCCTCAATTACCAAAGGAAGCCCTTCAATTCTCCATGATACTGAAACATATAATCACGGATAGGGTAAGCACCTAATTTTAGTTGGAGGAATGAAGGAGGGCCAAAATAACACTTAAGCAAACGAGGGTCCTCGTACCAAAACCATGGCTTTACAAATCCATTCCACCATTTCGAATCAGGCCTCAAGGGTTCTGTGAACCACAATCAAGATTTCCAGCCATCGAGTCAAGGGACTCCATCACCACAACCATATCAGCAGCATAAGAGAAGTCACGGAAGATATAGTTACACGAGTTCGTGCAAACTGACAATCACAAGCAGAACTCAGCTACTGCGAATGATGTGAGATCTGAATAGTAAAGTTAACCTCATCCATAGGTAGCCTTCAACAAGAGAAAGGGAAACTTCCATCTCAACCCATTCAAAATCACAAGGGCAAAATAGTGTAGGAAGTTAGGACCCGATTGAGGAATTGCCTTTGAACCTTTAATAAGAGTACATCCTTTACTCTCAGGAAGTGGAAGGTAGTTGACAAGGCTTGATCGGCCTAAGGAACCAACTCAAGAGTCTCCAGTGAATTGTTTAGAGAGGATGAGTTGGCGAGACTAATCTCACCTCCACGATATTGATGATCAGCCAAGACGACAAGTCCACCCATATCCCTCGGCTCCATACCCTCGTAGAAATTTGAGAGCACGAAAGAAAGTGAATAACCATGCTGAAATTTATGAGTTGTTTGGCGGTGGCTGAACATTCCTTTGTTAGATGCCATTAAGAAAATTCCATCTTATGCTAAATTTACGAAGGATTTATACACCAGTAAAAAGGAAGTTAGGTGTCAACAAGGAAGACTTCATGGTAGCGATCTACCTCGCCTAATTCGAGCAACTTGCCTCCAATCTGAGACCGGGAAGTCTACTATTTCTATAGTAGTGGGAAATTCAAAGTTAGGGCATGCTTTAGTGGACTTAGGGGCAAGTGTTGTCTGTTGCCTTGCCTGGTATATGTGGACTGGGAGTTGGAGGAATTACCGACCCGACGATATCACCTCGATTGGTGACAACGATTAAAAATTCCTAGGGGAATAGTGAAGGGGATGTTTTTAGTAATTTGTAAATTTTACTTCACTGTGGATTTTGTTGTGTGACACTCAACTGTGGCGAATCAAGGAACTGGTTCAGTAATTCTTGGTCAACCATTCTTGGCAACTGCTAATGCCATTATACATTGTAGAGGCACAATGACCTTTATCGTTTGGTAACATGACTATTAATCTGAATATTTTCAATGTTATTAAAGGAATGGGGGATGAAGAAGATGTGTGTGAAGTCAACATGGTTGATTCTATGGTACAGAAACACTTGGATAATGTTCCACATGATGACCCTCTTCAGGCATGTTTGGTCAGCCCGAGTTGGAAGGAGGAAGTGACCACACTGGAGTCAGAGTTTTTACACTGCGTAATTGAGCGTGTTATTGAGGTATTATGGGAAGTTCAATGGGTGAGCACCTAAATTTGAGCCATTGCCACCAAATGAGGAGAAGGCGTACCCTGGAAATGCCACCTAATGAGCTAAACCTTTGCCGCACACCTCGAATCGCCTTCCCTAGAGGAGGAGGACACTTTCCCGTAATCATATCTTCCTCCTTAGACTTGACTCGAAAACTCAACTTTTGGAAATATTGAAAACCTGTGGGGCACTTTAGAGGTGGACAATTTAAGATCATGAAGTGTCATGATTTGCACACATAAATTCACTTAGAAGAAGGATGTTAAACCTTCTGAGCAATAACCCACGAGAGCAGTGAACCCGATAATGAAAGAGTGGTTAAGAAGGAGTCTTGAAACTCTTGGATGTAGATTGTTATCCTATTGGATAGCAAGTGAGTTAGTCCAACAATTAGTTCTAAAGTGCGAGTCACGGTAATTAAGCCAGTAAAAATAATGAGCTCATTCCTCTTTCGTGTCACGAGGATGGAGGGTGTGCATAGATTATAGGAAACTTAATGCGGGTGCCCAGGGAAAGAGCCGAATTTTTCTCTTCGTTTGTGGATCGAGATGTTGAGAGAGTTACGGGCATGAAAATTCTATTGTTTTCTTGATGGGTGCCAGTACAATCAAAATTGAGATAGCTTTGGAAGATCAAGAAAACACTCGTTCCTGCCCTTTAGTATATCGCCTTTAGGAAAATGCCCTTTGGACTATCAATGCGAGAAACTTTCAGCGATGCATGATAGAATCTTGGTGACATGATAAATCTATTAAAATCTTCATGGATGATTTCTCGATTTTTATTATTTCGTTCGAGTACATTTAGAACTTACGTAAGTTTTGAAGGTGTCCGAAGAAAATCTTACAGTGTTAAGTGGGAAAAATGTCATTTCATGGTAACAGAATTGTCTTAAACACATTGTATCAAGATGGAATAGAAGTTGATAGGCAAAGTTGGTGATTTCCAACCTCACTGCTCCTAAGTGTGTTAGAGACATAAAAGGTCATTCTTGGGTCATGCTGGTTTTATAGAAGGTTTATAAAGATTTTAGTGCTATAGCCCGGCCCTTATGTACTTTGCTTGCTAAAATGTCCTTTCACATGGTCACCAAGAAGCTTGTGACACTCTGCTTTGACTAAGCTTCGAAAACATGCTAGTGTCACCACCAATCATGCAGTCTCTGATTAGGACCTCCCATTTTGAGATCATGTGCGTCTTTAGTGATTATGCCATAGGGCTGTGTTGAGACGGAGGGAAGACAAAAGGCTTTTGTCATTTACTATACTTGATGAGACACTGGGCCTACCGCACGGTGACTCTGCGACCCTGGGTTTCTAAGTATTTGTTGTCTTTGCTGTAGAAAAATTTAGGTCATATATTGTTGGCTCCCCTGTAACCATCTTTACAGATCATGCAGCCTTGAAGTACTTGCTCTCTAAGCGGGGATACAAAGTAGGTTAACTGGTGGATTTTACTATGTAGAGAATTCAATTTGACCATTAAAGAGAGATAAAAAGGGGAGTTGAAAGGCGTGGTGACCATTTGTCTCGATTAGTTCAGTTCAACTCATGGCACGTACCATGGGTGAAGTGGATTTTCGGATGAGCAACTCTTTGCTCTTGTTCGACCAGTGGTATGCGGCATTGTGAACTACCTGAATGGCGGCGATTCAACTCAGTAGACTCGACAAAGAAAATTTTTGGCGGATATTAAAATACTATTTTGATGATCATATCTATTTAAATGTCGAGATCAAATAATGAGAAGATGTACTAATGATGGCGATTGATTTTAACTTGCCGTCCCGAGCTTGTGGAGGACATTTCTCTTGCCAGCAATGAGCGAATTTTAATTGGGTTTCTTGGCCACCTTATTTAAAGATTGTTTTGATTTACTTGAAGACTTGTGCTCGGTGCAATAACTAGGAGGTCACAAAAGCGAAACATGATGCCTCTTACCTAATTCCTAATTATTGAAATTTTTCTTTGTTGGGGTATAGACTTCATGGGCCTTTTCCCCCTTCTTGTGGTTATCTACACATTTTATTATCGTTGATTACGTGTCTAGGTGGGTTGAGGGCAGTTGCGGATCCGATGACCATAGGAGTCGTTTGAAATTTATAAGGAACATATTTTTCTCGTTTTGGAACTCTCGTGCAATCATTAGTGATGTAGTGGACTCCACTTTTGTCGATCTTTGCTGAAAATCTGTTAAAAATGTAGTCACCAGCTAAAAGTATCAGCGACACCACTTACGGACTAATGGTGTGAGACTAGCTAATAGGAATCGCATATTTTAGAAAGACGGTTGCCCGAATCGAAAGATTGGTCTCTTCGTCTTCTGGAGTGCTCTTGGGCCTACCGTGCGCCTTCAAAAGCCCCATTCTTGGTATGTCTCCATAGGTTAGTTTTATGCAAGGCTTGCCATTTGCCGATGAAGATGAACAGATAACATTTATTCAGACTTTTAATTCTGATCTAACTCAAGCGGTGTATTACTTGTGCGGCTAAATGAACTTGAAGAGCTGCGGAGAGAGTCGTGTAAGCTCGAATTTAAGGCGGCTCAAGGCTATTCCATGACAAATCTATTGCCCGGAAAACTTTTCGAACTTGATCGAAATGCTGGCTATCTGACTCTAGTTGCATCTGCTTTCAGGGAAGCTCTCGCTCTCGTTGGGTGGCCCATTCATCGTTAAGGTGGTTTTATCCATACGGGTGCGTGGAAGTGAAAATGGGACAATGGGAACTCCTTCAAGGTGAATGGTCACGCCTCGACCATTCAGCAGGCATTTCTCTCTTCACGAGCATCTTGTGGACTTGAGTGACCGGCTCTGCAAAACTCTCCCTTCACCAAGTAACCTCATTCTCAACTTGTTGTATATATAGTTTTGATTTTATTCTTTTGTTTTGCTTTCTATTTTTATTGTCTTTACTTCATTGCTTTACTTCATTTGCTTTTCAGCCATTAGAAAATAAATATCGTGGGGCTCTTGTTCTGTGATGCCTCGGTCACATTTATTGAAGGGTACACTTGGATTCGAAGCTTGATGAGGACAATGCTTGTTTTAATTGTGGGGTAGGTGTACCTTTGGTTGAATTGTCACTATGCGCTCGTTATATGTTGATGGGTCAAAATTTTCAAAATTGCTTCTTTTGAGTATTATGTTTCACCTCTGATGTACATCTGACATGTTTTCATTCGCTCTCATCGTCTTATTGCACGTACATCTAGCAGGCTTTGTGTTAACTGTGGATTACCTCCCTTGCATTCTACTGCCTTCACCTCACACAAACCCACGAGACTTATGGCCAAATTTCTCAGATCTTGCACAGTATTGCTTCGGTGTGCATCGATTGTTGGTCATGTTAATTTCATGCATCGTAGTCTTTGCGAACACCTTGCATAATTGGAAAATGATTAGAGGCATTGTTCTTTGCATACCATTAGTTTGTGTCTCATCCCTTGCACCCATTTTGAGCTTTAAGTTGCCAAGTTTATTCGGGCCTTAGAGTGGATTTATGGAGCAATGATGGATCTTATAAGAGGTGAAGAGGTATCAAGAATGAATTACGATGTAAGTCTCTGAATGTCTGCGATCAGTTGTGGAATTTGAACAAGAAAAAAGAGTGAACTATGCGAGAAAAACACAGGATGAAAGAGCGGGTTGAAAAGGTCAAAGATGTATAATTAGCACCCCTTTGTTCCAAAGAAGTAGAAAAATATATATATATATATATATATATATATATATATATATATATATATATATATATATATATATATATATATTCAAAAAAAAAAAAAAAAAGAAGAGAAAAATCGTTTTGGAACAAGATTTATGCAAAATTATGACTTAAGGTATCTTAGTGCAACTTATTCTAAAAGTGGCGTGTGGTTAATGGGGTACAACTAAACATGTCTGTCTGACCGGTCGAGTGGGCGAAAGGGTTTTAAACCCTCCAAAAGTTGGGCGCCTTTTCATTTCCATATGTTTTGCCATACCCTGTGAAGTTGAGCCCCTGGTTCTTCCTCTCTGGCGTGACTACGTCGGGGTTTAGATATCAGGTTCCCGGATTGTTTGTCTGGTCGGTGTTGAAGTGGTAGCCTCTGACTCTTCTAGCATTGTTGATCTTCTCTCGGCTATACATGGATTTGTTGGTTGGATTTGGTTGATGTTGTGTGATTAACGGTTGGAAGTAATATCTGTCAATATAGAGCGGGAGGCCCCGGTATCGTGTGCCTGGGGATCAGCTGATCTTTGTTGAGACAGGTTTTGGGATATGATGATTTATATCTGGGCCATCTGGGCAGTTATTGCTATCATTTCCATTTCCATGGCACGTTCTAAGAATATCGGGAGAGGAAAGGCATCCAGTTCCTCTATGGAACAAGCTGTGAAGAAGCGAAAATCGTGCCTGCTTAGGTAAAGAAGAGGAAGGGAAAGCAGTGCATCCTCTTGGAAAGTGAGGAATTATCGGCGGTGATGATGAAGAAATAGAGCTATGTTTGCGAGGATTACGAGAGAGCCTGAAAAATGGACCGGTCAATGGCAAATAGGGTTTTCCTTTGCCGAGAGAGGTGTTAATTTGGAACGTTTTTATATTCTCATCCCATCGGGATTATCCGGGAATAGAATATACGCCATTACTGCGAGGTTCGCGAATACTTACCTTGATGGTCGAGGTTCTACATCAACTTGAAGGAAAATCGTGGTTGAGCGTATTGGGACGGTGATGGAAGCGGCCGTGTCCTCGACTCGATAAGCACATGCCTTACTATATTAGCCACGGCGTTGGATCGGCCATATCCGGCTCCGAGGCTGTGCGATTTGACGCCCGGTTGTTCCTTTGAGGCTATGTGCACCTGTCCTGTGCCCATGAGTGGATTTATGAAAAAAGAATTCGTTCCTGGAAAGCTCAAACCGGAATATGCTCTGATGAACAAGATCATTCACAATCAAATTTGGCCGAAGGGTAATGAAAAGTCCCCCGACCCAAAACGGTCGGTTGTTATGCGAGGTATGGTAGGGTGATTGACTATGTGAGTCATATGGTGCGCGATGAGGGAGTTCTTACAATATTCGCGTGCAAGCCGGCATATTCCGTTTCCTTCACTTGTGACTAGTATTGTGGAAGAAGCGGGGATGAGGGGAACAGTTAAAGAAAAAGGGTAAGTACCTGGTGGGCGAGATCCTGAATAAGGCGAGGCGAGCGGCGGCATCCACTAGACCTGGCCCTCGGTGCCTTCCCGGTACCTCCTCCGGGAGCCACTTCATCCCGGCCAGCACCATCGAACATCGCTGAAGAGGATGGGCGGCGGTTCGAGGGTGGTTGAAGTGCATTCTCGGGAAGCGGCTAATTGGTCGGCGTCTCGAGCTTAAGAGCCATTTTTCGGGAGAGCGTGATGGTGGCGGATGCTACTTCTCGGAAGGTGAGAGGAGATTCGAGGAAGAAGTGAATGAGCGTGACGGGGCATTCTCTTGATGAGGATGAGGGCGATGCTGCATGGTGTGTTAGAGGCTATACTAGGGTGGTGTTGCGATCGGTGTGGGCCTTAGCCATGTTGTCACCAACACCCGTTTTGATCTTTACCTTTTCTTCCCGTTGCTTGGTCATTACAAACTTTAAGACCTGCTGATTCTACTTATATTTCTTTATTCCTTTTGACATTATGCATGATGATTCGTGTTACATGTTATATGATTGCTTGCCACATCGATCACCTACAGTTCCTTTGCTTGCATGGCTTACCTTACATGTCTTAAAGTCTATAATCATATTTGAATAACCAATTACATTGTCGACTGTTATGATGTTCATTGTGTAAGAATGTGGTTGGTTTAAATGAGTCATCTTTGGCAGTGCATACTAAAGTGGGTGCAATATTTTACTCCATAATTGCTATTTGAGATTCTTGCAAAGCTTGACTATCATAGGCGCCTTGTTGAGATTCATACCACCTAGTGGGTAGTTAGATCTAAATCTTGTAGGGACTAGCAAGATGCGGGTAAGAGGTGTGATGAATACACATTTGAGTGATAATTCTGGTAGAATTAGGCACATCTAAGTCACAATTTACCCACATTTGGTATAAGAATAGGTACTTCTAATTTCTTCTGTGTTTTTAGACTTGTGCAGGTCTTTCAGGTTTAAAACGTAAGTGCACAAGGATGTATGTCCGGGAAGCCAATATGAAGCACTATGGATGTGGGTGAACAATTGTGAGAATGGAACTCCCGTAAAGCAAAGAAAACGCAGTGAACATATTGTCGTCTGACTTGGTAGTCATAGGTACAACTTCTTTGGAAAAGTGGCGGTGGACATATTATTGCCGGTACAACTTAAACCTGTCTTGAATACAACTTGCTTGAAAACCAACGATTGTGAAATTGGCACGGTACAACTTAAACATGTCTTAGGTCTGTTGTATGATGCCGGGATTTGTCAGGAACTCGTCCGTGCCTTGAGGGCACTCTTGTCAACTTGAACCAAAATGTGAAAATCACATTGAAGGGGATATAAAAGCAGAGGACACAAGTAATAGAAAAAACACGACTGGGGTTTAGGTTTTGAAAAGGAGAAAGTTTCTCTCCATTTTGAGTGGGAACTTGTAGATCAGTTTAGATTTCTTTTCCATTGGAGTTTAGATTCAAGCGTTTGTAATCTTTCGGCATAAATACTTATCTTGCTTTAAATCCTAATATCTCTTATTCATCCTTCTGGAGTTTACAAGTGGTCGATTTCAAAATCTTTGTTTTTATGATTAATAAGCTCTTTAATTATAATTGTTCTTATAAGTTTTATGAGTTCTAAACCCTATTCTTTGAGGAATCGCGAAACTCACCACGATTAAGGTATAGTCCTCGATTCCTCTTTTGATCTTCAATGGGATTGTGTAATATTAATCGCTTGTGCGAGAAGAGTTGTAAATCCTTAGTTGGGCATATTCTTGACAACGTGTGCGAGATATCCTCGGTACACGTTGTGCTTGATCATGAATGCAAGCTAAGGGTTGTGTGTAGTGAACAAGTGTTTTAGTATTACTCGATCATCTTTTATTGTCAAGAGCGTTTAAAGATAAATCCTCCATCAAAGACCGTTTATCAATAGTTTCCTAGATGAGTTTATAAAATAAAGGTGGGACTTATGATCGGGGTAGTGGAACCTAAAAATCAACAATTGTCTTCCCATTTTAAACATTCAAACAATCAATCAGCCACAACCTTACAAAATTTCTCTTTTAAATCATGCCCTTGTGGAGAATAAGCTCCTATTGGTCGATAAAATTAGACCACTCACATGGAGATGACACGTGGATTCCACGAGTGACAATCACTAGACAAGCTGTAATTCCTACGCTTAGGAATAGAATTGACATCTGAATAAGGAATGACGTGCTCATGGTAACCAAGTACGAAAAAATTAAACCAAGTGGAATCAGAGCCAGGTTTATTATCTTAATGGGAACTTGTTTAAGTTTGTGTATGGGGATAGTTGAGTGACGTGTTAGTTGATAGTTCATATCTGTTTGTGTATTCTTGGCATTCTTCTGGTATGTTAGATAAATGATTTCTTGACGACTAGTTAAAGTTCACTACACTCTTTTCCTTTGTATTGTTTGTTGGTTTAGTGAATATACTTTTATAAATATGAATTATGATTTGAATTTGTCACTTCTATGGAACATGTCATTATGGACAATATGGTGATTTGAAGTTATTTTATGACGATTGATGAAGGATATTCGGTGACTTAATTGATAGGACTGAGCCGAATACCACTCCGGGATTCCCCGGTGGTCTGCCTGGTGAAGTTCACTATCACAGGTCCACTAGGAAGATACGGTGGAACTCCCACTTTAGAGGAGGAAAGTAAACACATGAGTTAACTTAATATCCCATTTGTATACTCTAAGGATCTAACATATATAAATAAGGACTCATACAGGATCGATACGAACCATCAGAGCATTCTAAGAGTATTGTGAAATTTGGGGTACAAGTAGAGATGAATAAGTCCAATATAACAAAACAAAATAGATAACTACGATAAATCTGACATTTGTAAGCGGAGGAAGCGACGTCCGTCTGTGCGAAATGAGCCTACAGGCTATGCGGACCTGAGGAGCGATTTAAAAAACAATAATGTGAGATAATAAATCTCGTGACATAGATTATAAGGAAATAACATTTTTATTTTCAGGAACTTCTTCTCTCAAAACCTTCCACGTTCACTCTTTTTGTAAAGTTCCAGTTCCCAGAAACATTTTACAAAACCGACTTTACCCCGAGTCGACATATCACGAATCATGCTCGAAAAATTAGTGACCTGATGTTAAGAAAAACATAATCACATTATTACCTGACATAAAACTGATTTCGAAACATGTATAGCCATCAGTAATAAAATAACCATGAAATGCAAAACCATAGTATTAAAATAGTTATACCATATTTAGAAAATCAACAACGTCTATACCACATACCCATCATAAACCGTCGGTAAGCCGACCTCACGACAACGTGACAACTAATGAACCTATGGTTACACCTTACTCCGAACTCAACAATGTACCATACCAAATACCCATCATAAACCGTGGGACACCCCACCTCACGACACCAACATCGAAGAATGTCGTGGTGAAACTAATGATGATGAACCATCGATGGCTTGAGCCTCACGTAGTGGAAATATGACCGTTGGATGAGCCGAGCGCTACTTCACCTTGCGTGGCAAACTCAATATCAAACCGTCGGGTAAACCCGACCTCACGGCCATGGAAATAATAATATATAACCGTTGGATGTAACCAACCTCCGCGACATACCGTGTAAACTCGGTACTCAAGCCGTCGAATGGCTTAGTCCCTCGCGGCCCGTGGAAATAATAATATATATAACCATTGGATGTAACCAACCTCGCGACACCGTGGCAAACTCAGTATCCAAACCGTCGGGTAAACCCGACCTCATGGCCGTGGAAATAATATATGACCGTTGAATAGACGACCTCGACTTACCGTGGCGAGGCTACGATATCAGCCGTCAGATAAGCCCGACCTCACGGCTGTGGAAATAATAATATATAACCGTTGGATGTAACCAACCTCACGACACCGTGGCAATCTCTGTGCTCTATGATATAAATACTGAACCCAATCTCCGGTACAATATGGTACATCACCTTATAACCTTCAACACGATATCCTTACTCACATATACTTTTTCCCAACGTCATTGTATCTTAAGTTAAGAATTTATGAATTTACTTTCCACAACTCAATCAACTACATTGAAGATCTTTAATTCATCAATTCAAGCCGAAATTTGAGAAATACCTCAATGACCATATTCCTTAACCAATTTTTAAACACATATATTCCAAAATCCATTTCATGAAACAATAATTTTTCAAGGGGGTTTAAAACCCAATCCACATACCTCAAAATATCTAAATACCACAGACTCATCCACGAACTCAGTACAACTTCCAAACAGTTAAAATGTTGACAAAATTCACATGAAATGATACTTGTTTAATATGAGACCGATAATCACATTTTATGTGCAACCAACCATTTTAATCAAAAGCGTTATATATGTAAAATATTTGTCACAATAGATATATCAACACTAATACCCCAAATCATTTTTAAAAACATATAAGCTAACTCAGCTGCTTCTGAATATTTCGATCTTCCTTGCCATGAGATCGTTTCTGACTGTGTATTTGCTATGTATAAATAAAATACCCACTTAGGCTCCGATAATTGAACCAACGACATTGGGATATCCCTAGGCCTTAGAATAACTTTAGAACTATGAGACCATCAAATTGAACCAGGCAGACTGATTACAGTGTACTATAGGCCCAGATACCTAAAATTGGGGCTTTTCACCGGAGCTAATTTCGGGGAATTGAACCGTCGATAATTCCTAAAAATATCGATTTCACTAATACCAGCTTCAATTTTGCCAAATTTGATAATTTGTGCTCTATTTGAATCCCGACATCGGTAGTACGAAACAACCTAAAAATGAAAACTAACAAAACTGACGTCTAAAATTTCAAACCATATCAATGGAAATCGAGACGAGGGGAACTCATCGAATTGCCATTACCTTGTTCCCAACGATCGTATGGTGGCAGCTTCGATCAATGAGTCGACGACTTTGTTTTCGTCGTAACTTTCAAGCGTGAGAAATACGCAAAAGGGACCCGCGGATGAGTTAGGGTCAAAAATGGTGAAAGAGCTATGGGGTGGCACGGGTGGCGAGAAATAGTGAAAATCACAAAATCCGGTGACAAAAGCGGTCGGCCCGTGATCGGGTTCTCGGCGAGATCGGCCAGCGTCGTGCCCGGTTGGCGATGAAATTTCCGCGACGACATCGTCTGGTGATGGCGCGCCTCATGGTTCGGTCGCGTGTAGGCGAGGTGGTTGGCGGAGGTGCCTCCTCGGTCGATCTTCCCGCAGCCTTATGAGCTAAGCGGCTCTGACTTGTGTTCGGTTTGGAAGCTTTCTTAGGGTTTTGGAGCTCGAAGGTGTTTTTAGGGGCTAGGGTTTCATTGGCATCTCGAAAGCTATGTTTATAGGGTCTGGGAATTAAACACACCCGGGTAAAAATCTGGTTCTAACTTGGACAGATAAAGTGTTCTTGTTGAGCTTCATGCGTGAAATAGCTTTTTTTATCAGTAATTCGGATTAGGACGTTCTGCAGGTCATGAACTGTATCAGCGAGGCCTACGAGATGGTGCTTTGGATTAACCTAAAACTATTCCCTCCTCAAAAATCAAACTTGGTCAGAAACATGGTCAAACTTGGTCAAAACTCGTATTGACCCCAGTGCAGTCGTTACAACCTACCCCCTTAAAGAAGAATTTTCGTCCACGAGAATTAGTACGTGTCATGGAAAAGATGAGAGTCTTGCTCCGCATTTGGTCCTCCGCTCAGAGAGGCCACTTCAAAAACGACCCCTCCCACTAAGTAGTTAGGTTTTTATTTAAGTGTATTTAAAAGTTAAATAAAAATAAAAGTAAGCTTAAAACAATTCAAAATAAAAATATTTCATTTAAAAATTTTATTAAGCCGAATATAGCAATTACATTTAAATGTATGAAAAGTTCTGTCCCATTTATAAAATAAGTAAATCATTAGGTTGCTTTACTTATTGTCAATCATTTATACTTTTCAACCATAAGAAAATAAAATACAATACACATTTAGCAATATTTTAATCACTATTTTAGAGTAGCAGGAATTATCGTGGATCCATTAAATTGTTTTGATAAATTTAAGTTAATATCGGTCTCGGCGTGATCGTGCGATCTGTGTCACTAAATTCAAATCTTTTAAATATCTGTGCTTCGATTCTTGGTGATAAATTCATTAACTTCTTAACCGCTCTTGCATATGGCTAAAAGCGGCCGTCATTTATCTTGGCAGCACGGTTAATAAATCGCGTGTAATAATAGATAACACGAGGTATTTTATTGTTATTTTTCATGAATTCTAAATTTAAGGCCATTGTCTTGAATGGAATTGTTTCTGACTGAATGTCTATCTATATCCCGGTTGTATTATTTGGAAAGCCCCAGTTGTTGCCTTTTACACTTTTTAAACATTTCTAAAGGAGCTTTTATAAAAAAAGACGAGGAGGCTGTCGTAGAATGATGATTTTTATCATTGTCTCGTTTATATTTTTTTATAAATATTATATAAAATATATAATAACAAACACTTCATTTTAATTTCTTCAATTTTAATTGATCTTCATTGTAAATAACTTGCAATCATTTTCATCTAGAGCATCAAATTTAAAATCTAGGGTCCACAATTAAACCAATATAATAAATCAAAATTATTTCTCCCCAATATTTTTTAATCTTTTCTATCATTTGCAAAAATTGTATCATTAAAATTTCTGCGCTTAAATAATTTTGTAGTACCATATAAATATAGTTATTTGCATAATGACCCGATGTGAAAGTTGGATGTCTGTGATCTAAAAAAAATATTTGTTGAAAATGAAATTTGAAAAGATGCGTAGAAGGTCATGATGTGTCAGTGTGTCGTTTAATCGTCAACATTCTACTATCATTATTATTATTAGATAGTTGCATTGGATTCATTGTACTACCTTTTATATTTTGTAATATTTTGTAAATCTTATAAAGTAGATTAATCTAGTGTTATCATTGCACATTTTTATCATGTGTGGTTGTACGATGAAAAATAGTTATGTTTGTAGGGTGTTTATTATATTACAATAATATATTAATTTTTTACGATATCTTATCATTTGTTTTAATCGATCTTTTACAATTAAATTTAAAATATGTGCACAACAAGCGTCACATTACAAAAATAATTTTGCATGATCCTCTTTTATTTGCCAAATCTTTTTTAATCTTTGTGATGCATCATTATTAGAAACATTATCTAATGTTATTGTAAATATTTTATCACGAATACCTAAATCTATAATTTCATCATTTATTAAAGTTGCTATATTTTTACCACTATGTGGAGTATTTATTGTTTTAAATGAAATTATTCTTTTATTGCGTCCCATTCCTTATCTATATAATGACGATATCATAAAAAGCGCTTTATGCATTAAAGATGTCCAATGCTCCCGGATGTTAGCAATTTTCGCCCGAATTTGCGAAATATTTTAAAATTTTATAACTCTGTTTGAAATTTTTCGTAATACATCTTTTAGCGATGTTACGGACCATGCTGATTGGATTAATCGATGTTTGAATTGTTTTAATATTCTGAGTTTCCATCATATTAAAAGGTTGTTCATTTCTTTATTATATGATAAATCATTCCTTCACGACACGAAAACTCATCATAAGAAAAAAATTTAAATTTCCACATTTATCTTTACCTAATTTACATATAATTTCTAATATCTACATTATGTAGCTTTGCTTGTTCGTATGTCTTTTAGATGACTTGTCTTTGGTGATCATGCACTTAAGTTTCTTCTGAATTTTCACATTTCTTTTATTTCTTTTTATTATTTTCTAAAATTATTTTTATTTTATCAAAAAAAAATTCCATATATTTAATTAAATTTTTACTTGATGATGCCGTAAGTAAAAGATCTTGTCTTATTATCCGTATTAAATTATTAATAAAAAATATTATCTTTAAAAAAATGAATCAAATAAAATATAACAAACAAATAAAGAAAAGTAAAGTGGAGAAATATTAACGAATTGAAGGATCGAAGCGAAGTGCTTCAAATCAATTATTGGAGTCTGATGCTTGATTTGTAATTTTGCGCATGCGATAATATCATGTAATATGAAGAAGTGAAGAATAATGGAAGAAAATGAAGTATTAAAGAATGTGAGAAGAAGAGAAAGATTGGTGAACTTGTAAGAAGAAAATGAGAAATTACTTAATTTGATGAAAAATGGTAAACAAAATGTGTAATATTTATAGAGAAAAAAAAGAAGTGAAAAAAAAAGTATGAAAGGTTTCAAGTCACGTGGTCATGCAAGGTCCCATGGCCGTTGGGGGTTCAACCCGCGGTCATATGACCGTTGGAAGAGGTTTGGATTGGAGGAAGGAGGAGGCAGGGGTGGGGAGGAGAGAAGGAGGCTTGGGCCCGCGGCGGGAGTCGCGAAACTTTGATTTTTTAAGCGCCGTCAAGCCAGTTGACGATTGTGGTCGCAAGGATAGGCAGGCTTCGAACTGAGGCTTCCTGAGCTAACTTCGGGCCGGTCAGCCCGTTGGAGGCCCCTAGTCTCATCTCATCTCATTTCATTCTTGTTGTTGTTTGTTACCTTACCACTCACACTCACTCTGTGGACAAGAATAAAAGAAAAAGGGATCAGGGTTTGCAATTCAATGCCCTCTAAACCTCCTATGGAAACAAAAAACTCAACAACTACCCACCCACATCAAAGTTGCCCATATGGGATTCGGTTGTTGCCAGTTGCTTGGATCTCAGAACTGTATAAACTTAGTCGTCAATTTAGCATTATTATTATTATTACCCTCCTAGGATGTTGATGTTGCTAAACCCATGAAAATGAATCATAGGGTAGTTGTATTCCTATCTTTAGTAAGACAGCACTTTGCCACTAGGGCATGAAACAACATTATTGCACAACAAACCAACACCCCTATTACAAGTTGACTAAGGAGGTATGGGCTAAGGAATATATAGAAATTCAAACATAAGCATTGCACCTAAATTCACGAATTAATAATACAAAACCTAATTTATAGCAAGAATTCAGCTTCAACAAGATCCTCAAAAAGAAAGAAAAAGAAAAAAAAAAATACATACACACTTTGGATCACATAATATTCCAATTTGACATCTAGGTCCAAACATATGGCAAAACAAGGGTTTCTAGGGTGCAAGATCAAGAGTTGGAAAGGCAATCCCAAGCAGGACAAATTATTTTCTCTCACTAGGCTTTAGAGGTGTTCAGACTGAATCTGAGTCTGCTGCAGATTTTCCATATGAGCTTATAACACAGAGCCAAGCTTTTTACCCAGAAAAGTAGAAATGGCTGGCTGTAGAGCCTTGAATACAACAACGTTTTGATGGACAGTAAAAAATAAAAAAATTATTGTACTTATTTGAAAGTGCAGGTAATCTTGAGTGATTTGGTTCAGTAGTACCAGTCGATCGTTAACGTTTCGAGTCGGTGAGGCTCGGCTCGGCTCGCTGGTCGAAGTCGAGTACGGCTGAGTCGGGTTTGACAGAGGTTTGTTAGTCGAGGTCGAGTAGGTACCGTGAGTTGTCTCGTTTAGTGTATTTTGCTAATTTATTGTATGTCAGGTCTGGGAGAATGGAGTTGTATGGAATATATATATATATATATATATATATGTATATATATAACTATAACAACATATATATATATATATATCTTCTATATTTATCAGTTTTATAATACTAACTTATTAATATAATTTATAGAATAATATCTTATTCTCTTAAATGCTCTTCTTTAAAGAAAAATTAATTATTTTTAAAATAGAAATATGTTTATAACTAAATAAATAATTAAAACATGATTGTTTTAGAATAAAAAATAGAGAATGTATTATTTATGTGAAGTAAAAACAAAGTAGAGATATAAAATTAAAAAAAAAAAATTAAAATTTTATCTGAAAATATTCGAGTTTACTGTGAGAACTTCGAGTCGAGTCTGAGGTCAACTGGCTCATTCAGTTAACGCGTTTCGAGTCGGCTGCGTGAGTGGGGTTACGGTAAGTGAAGTCGAATAGCTACGTGAGTTATGCAAATGCCGTGTATTTTCTGCAACCACAAACAGCAGCCCTCCACCACCCAATTCCACCTTTCATGTTACAATGTTAAGGAGGCTAATGTGCAGCTTTCAAGTGGAACCCCATATCCATAGCCCTTTAGATATTCTTGGACGGTGTGGGGTTTCCACCTGAAATCCTCCTCCCCCTTTGGCTGGTATTAAAGCATTGAGCACAAATATTTGGTGGATACGAAAAAGAAATGATGGAAAACCTCTATTGCCTGAAATTGCCGCTGACTGGAACAGCAGCATTTCCGGCCATTTTAGTTGCCGCTGTTTCAGTTCAAAATTTCAATTCAACAACGGCATATCCACCAATCATTTTCAGCACTACTTCGGCTAATAGTTTGGCCTGCAAACCCAACTTAATAATTTTTTATTTCATATGCATTATTTCAGTCTAAAACTCCATCTTCAGCGTCTATATTGCAAGGTACTACATCAGTCAGAAAAACCAGTTTAGTCAGCTCTTTATCCTACGAGACACTACTCAGACTTTGTACAGTCATGTCTAGGCAAACTCTCAGGTCCCCGAACTTGAGAGGGAACTGGAGAAGGTGTGGACCGAGTGGTCAACGCTGGTGAAAGAGCGCGTTACCTGGGCTGCCGAATGCCGATGCTAAGAAAATGAAGAAGTTGGAGGTAACATGGCTGAATGGAGAAGGCCATGTCCCAACTTTGGAGCATTCACCAGGTGGAGCTAGAAAGAAAATACGCTTTATGCGAGGTCGAGAAAGAAAGGGTTGCCAAGTAGCTATAGGAGACTTATAATGGCATGCTCCTAGGGAGAGATTTACTGTAGTTCGAGGCAAGGTACCGATTGGGGTACTCGGAGGCCAAGGAGGAAGATGGGGAAGAACACCGGGGAGGATCGGGGTGAAGCAGCAACGACTGACAGCCCAATAGAAGATGTGCCCGAGTCGAGTTGCGTCGTGGAGGCGCGGGGACAGCAAGCACCTGAAGGCGAAGGAGGCTCAATCACAGTCTTAGAGGGAGTTGCACTCCCAGATCCTCTGTTGGGCTTTGCCATTGATATTCCATAGTCACCAACCCTCATAATATGTATTTCCTTGCCTATTCTAGTGGGTTGTTAGCAGGGTTGAACATCTCCCCTTTTTTTGTGCAATGAAAAAAAAAATTATGATTTCCTTGATTGAATGGATACCCAAATCTTGCTCGATGTTGCCCTCTTTTTTTTGGTCCATCACTCTTGCGGCGGATTACTTGAAGAATGGATTATTGGTGCAACGACGAAGAAGGGTAAGTCGCTCGGGTCTTGGGCCGTTGAGCACTACCTTAGGCTTGTGGGCCTGTATGGGGAGGGCTCAAGTTGCCCTAGGCCAATGACCATTGAGGGCTAGCTACCTAAGACCAGTGGCCTTTGTGGAAGCATAAGTTGCTCGAGGCCTATGGTCATCAAGGGCTAGCCGCCTTAGGCCAGTGGCCTTTATGGAGGCGTAAGCTGCCCGAGGCCTGTGGTCATCGAGGGCTAGTCGCCTTAGGCCAGTGGCCTTTATGGAGGCATAAGCTACTCGAGGGGGTCTTCGCGGACTAGTTGCCTTAGGCTTGTGGCCTCTATAGAGGCATAAGTTGCTCGAGGCCTCGAACCATCGCAGGTTAATTGCCTTAGGCTAGTGGCCTCTGTTGAGGCGTAAGTTGCCTAAGGTCTCGAGCCATCGTTGCCTGAGCTGCCTTAGGCTAATGGTCTATGTGGAGAAAGCATAAGTTGCCCGAGGCTTGGGGCCATTGAGGGCTTGTTGTCTTAGACGGTGAGATATACATAAAGGCGTAAAGTTGCCGAGGCTGGGCGTGGGAGCAGTTAACACACTGCCAGGCGATGGTCTCGATGGAGAAGGCATAAAGGCCCGACCAGTGGCTTAGGGTAAATCAGAATTTATTGTCTTAGGTAGTGGCCTTTGTGAAGTAAATTTGCCAGAGCCTAGGGTTATCGAGGGTGGCCTTGTAAACGATGACCTCTTATGGAGAAGGCATAAGCTGCTCGAGGCTTGGGGGCCATCGAGGGCTAGTTGTCTTAAGCCAGTGGCCTCTATAGAGGCATAAGCTACTCGAGGCCTGGGGCCATCGAGGGTTAGCTGCTTTAGGCCAGTGGCCTTTGTGGAGAAGGTATAAGCTACCTAAGGCCTGGGGCCATCGATGGCTAGCTGCCTTAAGCCAATAGCCTTTTTGGAGAAGGCATAAGTTGCCCGAGGCCTGGCGTTATCGAGTGTTAGCTGCCTTAGACCAGTGGCCTACTATGGAGAAGGGAGGAGTAGCATAAGAAGAGTTGAAAAAAATACGTGATCTTCATTCGAGCCTCCCATAATTTGGGGGCTAGTCTTAACAAAACGACACTACTGGAAATATTTCTTTTAATAAGTTGAGTTCAAGGGCAAGGTTCGGTCTTCTCGCAAGGAGACTGGAGTCTGTAAGCTCCCTTTGATCCATCATCAATGATTGTAAAGGGGTCTTCCAAGTTAGGTTTAAGCTTACTTGGGTATTGTTTCATCCTTTATGGTTTTTAATGAATTTGTATATGTATTTTTATCTATATTGTTAGTTTGAATCAATAAAATTATTTTCTTTAAAAATTGGAAGATGATTTTTAGCGAATTTGTATATGTGTTTCTATTTATGTATAACTAGTTTGAATCAATAAAATTATTTCATTAAAAAAGATAATTATGTGGCTTTTGTTTTTTGTTTTTTGTAAAAAATGTTTTAAAAATATAATTTTTTTTGTCAGGTCATGAGGTATTTTGAGCGGGTCCGTGAACACATGGAAGACACGGTTATACCATACCACACTCAGACTAATCCTCATTCGAATCGAGATGAACCACAAGGGCGATAAAGCTCTACCACAAAACATATCTGTATTCTTAAGGGTTGAACTCGAAACATTTGGTTAAGGTAGAAAAAATCCCAACCATTCCACTTACGTGTTCGATAGTAGAAATATAATTTATTTGCCATCATTTACTTAAAGCTACATCTACCTAGTCAATTTGAAAAAAAAAAAAAAAAAAAAAAGATAAGATTTTTGTAAAGGATGCTTTATATAGAAAATTTATTTGCCGTGTTAGAAACTCCTTGCTAACCACTTTCTTGACTTGTCTAAGGTGGCGTTTGTTTGACTTAATCTTTGAAAAGTGAATAGGCTTCGACGTGCATATTTATTTTAAAATTTTAATGACTTGTTGCTGAAATTTTTAAAAAAAGTTACGAATAGAAAAGTGAAAATATTTGAACTTACATTGAAAAAAGTCATTCCCTTGAAAATGAAAAACTCGATAAATTGTTGATAAAAGAAAAATTGCGATATACCTTATTAGGGATGATAGCAGGAGGTTTGGGGCGGGCGGTCTATCCCGAACTGGCTACGTTTATTTTTAATTAAAACTTATCTCGTTTAAAAATTAAAAATGGCGGGCGGAGATGGAAAATTCTCAAACTAGCCCGTTTACGTTTTATTTTGTTTTATTTTTAAATTTAAATTTTTTTATATTTGCTTTTATTTTGTTATATTAAAATTGTATTTTTTAATAAAAAATAAAAATATTAAATTTTATAAATTATTTATTAAAACATTATAATAATTATTATTATTATATTAAAGTATAAAAATAAAATAATAAAAAATATTTTAAAATATAATGCGAGCGGAACTGTGTATTATTTTGGATATATAGTTCATATTCTTCATTAGTTCGTTTAACAAAATGAAAAATCTCGTTAGGAGTCATTGGCAGCTTATCCTTATAGAAAATCGAAAAAATTCAGTTTGTCTGAATTTGTGAAACTTTTGAGTCATTTAGATTCCTTGAGGCAGATTTAGCAGTGTGATCAGTTTCGTTGTCAAGATGAGAATTTTCTGACTTCACGAACCCTTATGGTAATTTATTATTTTATTAACATTTGTCATTTTGAAAATTTAATTTTTAGGGTTTTCTGATAACGATACTTGAAGCTCGTATCGGATTTGAGAAAATAAGCTCAAACCTATTAAGCCGATTAAAATTAAATTAAACATATTAATTAAGGCGAGGTGGAACGTGAAAAGCTTAAAATAATAATTACATTGTGAAATCCTCTTCATTTTCTTTGTGTTAAAAAAACAAACAACATCTTGTCTTTATTAAATACGTCGGCATTAAAGGCTGAAAAAAGTTCTGATCGATTATTAAGTGAAAGAAAAAAATGACATGATACCTAAGTCGAAGTCACAGCATCCGTCATTTTCAAGCTGCATCTACCTAATTAATTTGGAGAAAAAGCATCCTTTTAATCTCTTAATATTTTAATTGAGAAACTCACGGAATAGATTATCATGTAATCTTAGATCAAGTTAAAGTTGGTTGGTTAGATTTGAGTTTTTATTATATGAATCTATCCATAATATTTTTTAAGAAAAAAAAATCTATGTATTTGTTGGAGAATTTAGATAGTAAATAGGATATAAGTTCTATATAATAAACTACATAAAAAATAAATAGATTTATGGATTTCTAGAAATAAAAAATATATGTATGTAATTATAATTAGATATTTCTCATAACAAATCTAAAAAATAATAACATTATTAAATAGGAAGATATAGGTTAGAAATATTATAAAAATATGAAATCAAATTTGAGTTAGACTAAAACCTTGGAATAAAGTGTGCAAATGCCCTTATGTTTACTCGTATGTTCAAGTTTGCACCTAAATTTTTTTTAGTTCTTTGGAATGTCACTGCTTCTTTGTTAGTAAGTTAGTCATGTCGCTACCTGGGTAATTAATTCTGTGAGAATAGACGAATAGACATTTAATGTCGTTGACACAGAGACGACGGCGTGCATGATAATGTATGACATGTAGCAACAACAAGAGTATACATCTTTTGGGAGGGGAAATTTCCCCATTTTTACCCTAATTTAAGATAAATACTTTCCCTCAATTTTACCCTAATCTATTGATCGAGCAAAAAGTGGAAAAAACTCTAACTTGAAATTCGGTAATTGTGCATACAAATCGACCAATTCATTAATTTTTCTGAGAATGAAAATGAAATTTGTGATTATTGGGAGAAATTTTGAATGTGTGTGAAATTTGTTATTGGCGGGTGTGTCGAATAAGTATGAATTGAGAGTTGTGTACATTGAATTTGGAGAAGAAAATTGGGTTTTGGTGCTACTGAGATTGAAGTTCAGTGAAGGAACCATGGAGGAAACGTATCATATTGGGAATTGAATACTACACGAAGCGATTAAATGCAGTCTGCTTTGTGGCGAGTGATAGAGAATATCGTGTGAATTTTTATGAAAAGGCAACTGCTGGTCATAAATCCCATTTGCAGTGACGCGGATGCTTTGGAAAGTGGTCACTGACAATGAGAAATATGGATGCTTCGGGAAGGGGTTGTTGACAGTGGGGAACGCGATTGAGGAGTGGTCCTTCGATATCATATTAGGGTAAAATTGGGAGAAAGTGTTTTTCCTCGAAACTGTACATTTGATAATTGGTCTACGTATTTTATATTACTTATTGTATTGAATCTGTGCCTCGAGTTACGTAGCATCTGTAATAATTGATTTGATTTTAATACTACATTCATTATATATTTTCTTTAATACGAATAGCGCTTGAATAAATGTCTGTAAAATATTTAAAACCAAGCGTCGTATTGAAGCAGCTATGACCATCCATGCGTATTAAGGCAATGAATAATGTATCAAAGCGACAATGTCATCGTCTGTCAGCGGATGGTTAAATCGAAAAAAAACAAATAAACTTAGATTTGTGTGGAATAACCATTTTATTGAGAAATAAAAATATGAAAAGAGATATCGATGAGTGATTTTAGACCAAGATTGACAAAAAAATCATCCTCCATTTCTTAAAGAGAAGAGAGTAATGGAGAAAAGTTGAGAGAAAAAAAGGCTATGCTTTTTTTTAGTAAGGATTTCAAGTACCCACCCTCAATATTAAGAACTATATATTTATTGATCTATTGATATGTTAGACTAAAACCTTTGCTTGAACTTAATCCAAATTGAAAAATTAACTCAAACCCAAAGGATATTCAATAATATTATATTCATTGATATTTGATATTTTTTAAGTAATCAAATATAATATTAGGTTTAGATAGAATGGGCTAGACTATACAGAAGTTCTACCATGGCTTTATGCAGAGTCATGTTTGGTTGGCGCATCGAATTCCACATGTTTACTTCTCTCGTGCTTTCAATAATTTGAGGAGTGGGCCAAACAATTTATGGTAGATGGTTTGGATTGAGAAAAAACAAAAAGTGGTAAGAATTCAAGAGGGAAGACTACTCTTTTTAATTTAAATGAAATTGATTTTAATATTATTTTTCATTTTTTTATTATATTAAGGCATTTGGTTGGTTGTCATTTTTGTGGATGTAAAATTTAAAAAAAAAACAAAGCAAAATATCTTCAGTTTGGTGGAGATTGTGAAAAAATCTTTAGTAGTAAATGTTTTGAAAAACTCATTTGATGATATATTTGACTTTGACTATTGTGGAAGAACCTTGAGTATTGATATTGATCTACATTTAACATGTTTTATTAATTGAGTTATGTATTTGGAAAGGATGACTTGTATAAGGTGAATTTGAACTCTTAATTGGGAAGGTGACTTATATAACTTTTGGACGGTATATGACCTAGACAATTAGGTAGGGTCATAAATTTTTTTATGGGGCCTCCAATGGTTAAACTGACTTGTTCACAAGCCTAGTTTAGGAATAGTAGATAAGCAGTCGATAAATCTGACTGTCAAGCTCGTTCAAGGGATTACGAGGATAAACGAGATGGAGTTCTTGGTTAAAAGCAGTGAAACCTTACTTGATTCACAAATTTGATCATTCTTCGATAAAAACAAATAATATTTAAATATATAATAATAATAATAATGAATATATAAAATTATTGAGTCTAAATAATATAATAATAATATAATAATAATAACAAACATAAATAAATAAATAAGGAAAGATGTAAACAATATTTTCTATTTTCTTTACATCTTTTATTACATAGTTTCTTTTCTACATGATTACATATTTTCTGTTTAAGCTATTAAAATTTTAGAATATTAGTAACATAAATTTCATTTATATATAGAATAAAGAAATATATTTTTTTTTTTTTAAAATGCATCTCAATGATATAATAATGAAATGTTCTATTTGGTTTGGAAATCCATGAAGATATAATTAGATTAGGAAAGAAATAAGTGTATAATTTTTTATTAATTATTTTAAAAATAACTATATATTATTATTATTAACACTAGTTTAAAAAAATTAATAACTTTAATTTTAAATTAAAAAAATTAGGATTAAATAAAATTTAAGGATAATACAAAAAGCGTAATTTATTTAATTGAGCTACAATTAAGTAATTTTGAAAAAATGTTTTTAAATATTAGAATTATTATATAAATTATCTTAAGAGGATATATTTAAAGTGAAAAATAAAATAGTTAAAATAAAAAAGTATACTATATTAATCATATATTATAATAATAATTTTTTTATTACTAATAATAATCATGATTAAAACCACTATGCTATAAGCAAGGTTATTATCGTGTTAGAGCAAAATATCGAATTATGGATCTGATGATCGGGCAAATCGAGCTTATGGTCGTAAAATTAAGCAGTTAAGTGAGATTTGGTCTAGTTTTGTCGGATAAAGTATGTTTCTGCCAACCTTCAAATCGGACAAAAATGGGTTGGCCGTCGAATTTCAGCATTCTGCGGCTACAATTAGAAGTTGGGAGCATCCATTAATACAATCTTTGCCTGAGTGTTGAGGAGGCATTTGCCTCCCAAATCATAATAGGTCCATAAAATTCTTAGAAGAAGTCTCTTGTGGTTGCCTTCCTTTTATGTTCTATCAAATGCGTTCTTGAGGTTAATAGTCAAGGACATCGTCATGTAGGGAGTCTTTGAATGTGTATGACCGAAATTGTCTGGTACTAAATTGAATTATAGTGGAATGTTCAATGTCTGAGTGTGATCTCGTCTAGTGGGTTTGATGCACCGAACTTTGTTAACAATTTCTTGTTGTCCCTTTTATTTTCCTTGCCAGTCATTATTGGAGATCATAGTAGAATTTCCATTTATTGGCAACGTAAGTATAGTTTTCCATATAGCAGTGTTATAATAATGATTTGTGACAACTTAATATAAAAACCAAACCAAACAAATTATTATGAATTACTCTCTTTGTTTTTGTCTAAGTCGTGAATTGTATTGAGTGATGCGATAAGTCATTGTCTTAAGTAGTCGAGAAGGTTATGGGACGATAAAGGTACATCGTAAGCAACGAAAATTTGTATTTTTAAGGCACAGATTGACT
Source organism: Tetrastigma voinierianum (assembly GCA_016808115.1). Lineage (NCBI taxonomy): Eukaryota > Viridiplantae > Streptophyta > Magnoliopsida > Vitales > Vitaceae > Tetrastigma > Tetrastigma voinierianum. The sequence goes on along the minus strand of JAEQBH010009340.1, from coordinate 31,014 downwards.
GACCAGTTTAAAGCGCCAGTATCTCGTGATTTAAGGAATTTACTCTCTCTCTTTATATATATATTCTTATTTTTGCTAAAATGTCATAGTAACCATTTTAACAATCCAAATTCAAAGCATGGTAGGTACAAATTTAATAAGTTACTTAAAAAAAATATTTGAGGTATAAATCAGAGCTTGGTTAAAAAAAGACAAAAACAAAGTCACATTTGAAGAACGTTGAAAATTTTCTAACGTTGCAGGTTTCCTTTCCCTTTGATAGAATGTGGTGGAAATTGCTTACAACAAAAGTCTTTGTTTTAATTCCGACTTCGAAATTTCCAACCAAGTTCTCCACGCTTAATCAAGTGTTCATAAATTGGAGTGTTGTCACTACCATTTCTCTCATCTCATCTCAACTCGCTCACCTTGTCTCAATTGCTTTCGAAAGAACGATGTCTAAATTCCTCCTCTATTTTCTTTTGTTCTTCTCATTCTCTCAGTTTATTCTTTCCTCCTCTTTCTCTTTATCTTTCTCTAACTCCACCAAAATCTGTCCTCATGGCCAGAGCCTTGCTCTTCTCCAGCTTAAGAAATCATTTTCCGTCATGCTCGATTCTGGGTCTTGGGTTTGCAATTACTATGGTGGAACCACTTCTTATCCCAAAACAGAGTACTGGAAGGAGGGTAGTGATTGTTGCTCATGGGATGGGGTCACCTGTGATTTTGTGACTGGTCATGTAATTGAGCTCGACCTCAGTTGCAGCTGGCTCTTTGGCACCATCCACTCCAACTCTACCCTCTTCCTCCTTCCTCATCTCCAAAGGCTCAACCTTGCTTTCAACGACTTCAATGGGTCCTCTGTTTCATCTGGGTTTGGTCGGTTCTCAAGCTTGACCCATCTCGATCTCTCCCACTCTCAATTTTCAGGCCTAATTTCACCAGAAATCTCTCATCTCTCCAACTTGGTTTCACTTGACCTCTCTTCCAATTGGGGCGCAGAATTTCCTCCGGATGGCTTCGGTTCTCTAGTTCAAAATCTAACCAAGTTGCAGAACCTTCACCTTAGAGGTGTATCTATCTCTTCAACTTTTCCTAATTCCTTGCTAAATCTGTCTTCTTTGACATCCCTACATCTCTCCTTCTGTGGATTGGGTGGGAGATTCCCCGACCATGACATTCATCTTCCGAAACTCAAGTTTCTCTCCTTACAGGGGAATGGTGACCTCATTGGAAACTTTCCACGATTCAATGAGAACAATTCCCTTGTGCACTTGGATTTATCAGTCAAAAGTTTTGGTGGAGAGCTTCCTACTTCAATAGGCAATCTAAAGTCTTTACAGACTTTGCATCTCTCCGGTTGCGAATTCTTAGGGTCCATCCCTACTTCTCTAGAGAACCTCACACAAATCACTTCCTTGCATCTCATTGGGAATCATTTCAATGGAAGAATTCCAAATGTTTTTTATAACCTTAGAAAGTTAATTTCATTACGCCTTTCCAGCAACAATTTCAGTGGTCAGCTTCCACCATCAATTGGAAATCTAACAAACCTTCATCACTTAGACTTCGCTGATAATCAACTAGAAGGAGTCATTCCTTCTAGTACATTAAATGGGTTTTCAAGTCTATCCTATGTAAGCTTAAGGTATAACTCATTCAATGGGACAATACCATCTTGGGTGTATACTCGACCATTGTTGGTTGAGTTGGATCTCAGTCATAACAAACTCACTGGTCGTATTGGTGAATTTCAATTTGATTCATTAGAGTATATTGATTTAAGTATGAATGAATTTGATGGGTCAATTCCAAGTTCAATATTTGAATTTGTGAACCTTACGGCTCTTTATCTTTCATCAAATAACTTGAGTGGCATTTTAGAGACAAGCAAGTTTGAAAAACTTAGATATCTTACTGACCTTGATCTTTCAAACAACATGCTCTCATTGAGTATGTCGCACAATTCCAACTCCATGTTACCCAACATTGAGAGTGTAGACATTTCACGCAACAATATTAGTGGAATATGGACATGGAATATGGGAAATGATACATTGAAACGCTTGAATCTCTCTTATAACTTGATGAGTGGGTTTGAGATGCTTCCAGGGAAAAGAATGCAAATTCTAGATCTTCATTGCAACTTGTTGCAAGGGTCACTTCCAACTCTTCCCGATTCTACATTTTTCTTTTCCATCTCCCATAACAAATTGATTGGGGAAATTTCGCCATTGATTTGCAAAGCGAGTTCTATGGGAGTTCTTGATTTGTCCTATAACAACTTGAGTGGCATGCTTCCTCATTGTTTGGGGAATTTCAGTGAAGGACTTAATGTTTTGAATTTACGAAGGAACCAATTTCATGGCACCATTCCTCTAACATTTTTGCAGGACAATTATATCAAGACTCTTGACTTCAACGATAATCAGTTGGAAGGTCGAGTGCCCCGATCTTTGATCATTTGTAGAAGACTTGAAGTTCTAGACCTTGGGAATAATAAGATAAATGATACGTTTCCTCATTGGTTGGAAACTCTTCCAATGCTACAAGTTCTTGTTCTACGCTCCAATCGTTTCCATGGTCATATAGGAGCTTCCAAGATCAAATTCCCATTCACGAGCTTAAGAATCATTGATCTTGCTCACAATGATTTTGAGGGTTACTTGCCTGAAATGTATTTGAGAAGTTTGAAAGCAATAATGAATATAGATGAAGGCAACATGACAAGAAACTATATGGGGAGCGAGTATTATCAAGATTCCATAATGGTGACGATAAAAGGGTTGGAGATTAACCTTGTGAAAATCTTGAATACTTTCACAACAATTGATATGTCTAGTAATAAATTCCAAGGAGAGATTCCAGAGTGCATTGGGAATCTTAATTCTCTAAGAGGGCTCAACTTGTCTCATAATGACCTTACAAGACATATCCCATTATCTTTTAGAAATTTAAAGATGCTTGAATCATTGGATCTTTCTTCAAACAAATTGAGTGGGCAAATTCCTCAAGAACTAACAAGTTTGACATTTCTTGCAGTTTTGAATCTCTCCCAAAACCATCTTGTGGATATATCTGCCAGTAATCAGTTTGGCATTTGGAAATGATTCATACTACGAACTACGGGTATGTGGATTTCCGTATCAAAGAGATGTCTGATTGATGAAATACACCATATCCTTCAAGAAATAGAAGCAGGGTTTGAAAGTGGATTTGATTGGAAAATCACGGTGATGGGATATGGATGTTGGACTGGTAGTGGGTTTTTCTCTTGGTTGTCTCATTTCTTAAGCGGGAAACTTTGAATGAAGCGTATTAGTTATTGATGAGAACATTCCGCAAGAAAGATCATAAGGTATAAAAAAGGCTTTTCGTAAGCGAGGAGAATGAAGAAGCTAATTGTTAAACTCTTAGACTTTATTATGTGATGTGTATTGCAAATGGCTTTTACATTCTTATGTGAGCAAATAATTTGTTTTGTCGTTATAATTATAATCTTGTTTATGAAGTTTAAATAATTTTTTTTCCTTTTCACTTTTATTGTTTTTTTGTTTTTGTGATAATGCAAAATTAGTGATTCATTCAACACTTTTCCAATCATTATAGTAACTTATAATTTGAAAGAGCAAATATCGATCTTGGAAACTATACATAAATAGATAAATATCAAAGACTTGGGAGGCATTTGGATACATTTCCATATTTAATAGAAAAGGCGTGTAACATCCAAATTATGTTTAAGTTATGTTCCCTTGATTACTTTTTGGGACATTGATCAATCTCCTCATCAATAGTCTCCTTACAAGAATCTCAACGAGGGAGACCTAGATTAAACCGACAAATGACAAATGATTCAATTCTTTCAATTGTTCCTACCTTACAATTCCAAACCAATGTTAGATAAAGTAAGGGAGTGCCTTTTTTTCTCAAGCCAGATGTGATCATCTATGGGAAAGAAAGGTTGATTTTTCTTGTAAACATAGTTGTGAAACCACCCTTCACTCTCTTTCTAATTTGATTGAATCCCTTGAATCCTTCTTTTCGAAAAGAGTTGTCCTCTATCATTCTTGAAACAATTACTTAGTCTTTCCTTTCCGAGTTGCTTTTGAGGGAACCGACTCTGTTCGTGAATCTCAATTGGAACTGTTAGAATCATGTGGAGAGAGCGTCCTGAGTCTTGTTTGTGTTTTGAGGTAATGAAACAGGGAAGAAAGATAAAAGAGAGCACAAGGCCAAGATAAATGGGATTTTCACCAAAATTTCAACTGAAACTGATATTAAAGAATACTGATTCAAAAACATCTGCAACAAGCATGCATTTTTCCTTTAAACAGGCAAAACCCATCAAGAAGGTATATATATATGCTAACACTTCTCTGTAAAAAGGAGGTAAATACCAACCATTATTACAAAAGCTTAGTTTAAATGGACCCTAAAGTCATTTTAGTTCTAAAAACACTTTTAAAAAAGCATACAAAAGAAACTGACCTTAATCAATCCCAGGGTTAGCAAATAGAAACACACCAGTACCTCCGGTAGGAGAACATCTCAAGGTTGCATACAAGGCCGTTGCTGTAAGGGAAGCAAAGGATCTCAAGGCTATGAAACTCAGAAGAATTAATGGGATCACTTCGAACCATGAATAAATTGAATAGACAAATAATTCAGAGAAAATTGTGTTCATGAGGGCCAACCAGAAAAATTTGCAACTTGACAACATCATTCAATGTTCACGATGGCATTCTAGTATCTTGAAGACTCATAGTTTTCAGATAAAACAATGATAGAAACACATGGAGTTTTCAATAGCTGTAATGAGTGCAGGAGATAAGACTCCACCTCTTTTCAGCTTATCCTCGTCAAAGAAAGTGTTGATGCCTTTGGCGCGCAACTCCTGATAGAGATGGGCAGTGAAATCGTTGCGGGTGTCTTCTCCTCTGAAACTAAGGAAGACATAATAGCTCTTCTGAGAAGAAGAAAAAGCAGCCATGATAGCAGAGATATGAAGTCAAATTGTCCTGAAGAGGAAAGGAAAGAAGTGGGAGCAGAGTGAAGAATCCAATGAAAGCAAATGAGCAATGATAATGATCACTAAAAACAGTGACAAATTTTGGGCGATGATACTGAAACAATGAGTAGGAAGAAAGCACGAGGTAATCACAAGAAAAGACGAAAACCCAGTGATATTTGAAGTATAGTTTACTTCAACAGAAGCCAAGATTCACCCACCATGCTTCTCTCCTTAGCTTGAGACTTGAGTTGTTACAAGCACTTGTCTCTTCTCATAATCTCTCTTGGTGGCATAGTTATCAAAGGCGCGCCTCAAGCGTGCTTAAAGCCCAGGCGCCACCACTTCATGCACTAGCGCCTCGCCTCGAGCATTTTGACCAAAATGACGTTGTTATGATCGGATAAATTATCTTAATTTAACCAAAACGGAGTTGTTTTGAGTTGTACCTTGAGTTAATAAAAAAAAAAAAACTCTGTTTTGTCAATGATCGTTTGGCCTTAGATACTGATTTTCAGGATTTCAACCTCAGCCTCATTTCTATCATGTTTCAACTCCAAAAGGCCATAACCCTCCCCTTTACTATATAATCCTTGTAGAAACAAAGAAGCAGCAAAAAATCAACTAAAATAGCCAAGAAATTGCGAGAAAGTCATGTAAAAATAGGAAACAACCATCATTAGTATCATAAAATATATATTTGACATATGATACGCCTCACTTAAAAAAACCCGCACCTCAAGTGCGTCTTGCGCCTCAAGGCCTCAAGAGGCTTTTGCGTCTTGCGCTAGCTGGTGCAAATGTCTCAACTAAGATGAGTTACAACTGTTTGATATCAGACTTCCTTGGGATTACTTTAATTTCATGCTTAATCATCCTATAATACTGCATTTACTCTATTCCACCAACAGTCAAAATAAAAAAATACATGAATCATTTTCAAAGAAAATACTAAAAAAATGAGTTTTAACTTTTGAACATAAGGGTTAAGACTTGAGGAATTCATAAAGCTTCATATCCGATTGACATATAAGTTAGAGAAAGGAAGGCAAATTACCAGTAAACAAAGCATTGTTGATGCAAGGGTTAATTGAATCTAAAGATTGTCCGCATGGGGATCCTGGACATATATGCAAGAGGCATAAGGTCTGTACTCTCTTCTCGTTTGACTGGTTCACCACCAAAATAACCGTTGAATGGATCCTTCAGTTGGCTCCATTCAGTTGAGCTGTACTTTTCATCAATAGCAACTTGATCTGAAGAATTATCCTTCTTAATGTTCCCGGGCAATTTAGTTAGTTTTGAGCCAAGAGCTATTCAAGATTATGAGACAGTTGGAAATCTTGGGCATATATGTGATGAATCCCACATTTCTTCACTTTAAAGGTTCTGCCACTATAATCGTAAAAACCCTTAAAAGAAGCCATGAAGTGTGTCCATTGATCAGAGTGATACCTTTATTTAATGGCAGCCTTGGGATAACATATTACCCACACTTGACCTGGTCTGACACCATTGTCATGATAGTGACATTCTGATCAGAGTAAAATAATGCATGGTCCGCGTATATTGGTTGATCACCATGGATAGTGAAAACACATTCAAAGCAGCAACTGTATTCAGATAATCTAATGTCAAATCCATCTCCAGATTCAAGCTCAGATTCATCGCCAGACTCATTCTCAGATTCATCACCAGACTCATTCTCAGATACATTCTTAAATTCATCACCTAATTCATTCTCAACTGTATGCACAGGGTCATGCTCTGATTCATCATCAACAGCAACATAAACACAGTATAAACAAATCCCAGAAATGCGTTATTTTGGTACCAATTCTTAAGGAAGCTCCATTTTTATTTCACTTCCCATTTCCTGCATGCTTATCCACTCTGGAATTCCACTGCTTCCAGGGATAACAATACAAATTCCTTCCCCTAAGTAGTTAGAATTACCCACGCGTGCTTCACCTGAATTTCTCCTGCATTCAATATCCTGCAAAAAAGCACCAAGAAAAATTCAGTAGTATTCTCATGAAAAAGGCCTGTGAGATGAACACCATACCTGAATTACTGATTTGAAGCAATCAACAACAGAGTGCGGTGGCAACATGAGGACTTGATAGAGTAGGTGACCCATGTGCATGGCAAATCCGTGAACAGTGGAAGTTCTGGAATCTGTCGAAGCTTTTACGCAGTGACTTCATTAAGGCCACCACCAGCCTAGAAAGTTGATTGATGCTAGCAGGGTATACTACTAAAATGGTTCCCTTCAGATACAATTCTTTAATGATGATAGGTATTTGACATCAATGGATTTCTCCCTCCTTTGGGTGCAATTACTTAGAGCTAACATCTTCAATGATGATTGGTGGAAAATATGATTGAGGATCTCTCCTTCCAGCATACTGCAATTTTCCATCAATAGTGCTGAAGACAAGCAGTTATTATTACCCTGGAGTACTCAGCAGGTTACGTTGCACTTTCTTAGATTCAAGGATCTTAAGGAGCATAAACCTGACAAACAAGGCCATTCACAGCTAATGTATGCTAAGGAAAGTTTCTCTAAACATTGTAGCTGCCCTAGGTCCTTTGGCAATTTTTCGAGTTTTGAACAACCATGAGCGTCAAGGTACAGAGATGTCAAATTAGGAGCTCTCACGGAAGGCTGACAAAGTCTTTACAATTTGCTAAACTTAAATATTCAAGGGCTTTTAGATGTCCAATTGAAGATGAAAGCTCTTCTATAGCCTGTTGAATTTAAAATCAAAACCTCTGGGTTTTCATATGCATCCTGGATTTCTGGAAAGCTTTTCAACTTTGAACATGTATTCAACTTGAGAGTTTTAAGAGACCTCAAACTGCAAATACTCATGGGAAGACTGACAAGATTCTGACAATTTCCCAAATCCAAATCTTCAAGACCATTTAGGTGTTTAATTGATGGTGGTACCTTCACTATTTCTGTTCCACTTAAATTAAGTCCTCTTAGCTCTCTCATAATGCCCTTGATTTCCGAAAATCTTTTTACCTTTGAACAACCACGACAAGATAGCATTTGTAGGCATTGCAATTTATAGAAACCCCTTGGAAGAGACTCAAGGTTTATGCACCCTATCAAAATAATAATAATAAGAAGAACACAGTGGGGAGGTGTTAGTTAATACACTAATATTGATATGAACCTTAAAGTAAATGATACTACCTTCAAGTATTAGAATTTCCAAATTAGGCACACTATGGGCGATGCGGTAATTTTGAGATGTTGTGAATAAGCGAGGTAATGACCTTCAATTTTTCAAAAACCTACCAAAAAAAATTAAATCAATCAGTTTAGAAATAAACTTTCATAAACTTTAAACTAATAAAGGGAAAAGTGTAACTAAATAATAATAGTGATACCTTTCCTTTCCAAAGTTGTCTAATGTTGCTAAACCGTAAACTAAGTTCAACAAGATTTCTTGCATGAAAATTCAATGGCAAAGATTGTAAAGCATATCCATCCCAATGGAGATATCTTAACTCATAAAATGGACATTCGAAGTCTTCAGAAACATGCATTTCAGAGAGGTGCACTTGAGAAGGGTCCACAACCATCCAAGATTTTACTATAGAATTATATGTACCATCTTGATGAATTTTGAGCAATCTAAGTCTATGCATCATTTTGAAAGCTTGTGTTGTAAATTGTATATTCTCTGATCTAGACATGTCTAGGAATATTCCTTCAATAGCTTGAGTCCACTGAAAAATAGCGACTAAGAGTAAAGGGAAGCTAAGATATATAAATTTAATTGGAAATATATAGATATTGATCAAATTCTTACAAAAATAATAATATAAATGAAATATATAAATCTTCTATAATTAAGTTAATGCATTTAGGGCATACCAGATTCCTCGTTAGTATGCGATGAACATCGTTATGTTCCCACAATCTACTTCGTCTTCCAAACTCTTTTGGACATTCTTGGCGAACAATTTCCCAGCCCATATGTTGTAACAAATCATGCATGTCTAACTTGTTTTTAGAAATACTTATGAGACACTTATCATGGAGCTCCCTTATTCCACTTCGGCATAAAAATCCTCGAGGTGTATTCTTAAAGCGAAATCTTTATCGTCTATTTAAAAAACGGGCAATATCAAGGGAATATTTCCTTTTGCTTATCATCTAGTCCATCATAGCTTATTCTAAGTACATTTGAATGTACGCATGGGGTATTGTTTTGAATTTATCAATGTACTTTTCCATTCACTTTCCATCTTTCCAAAGAGACAAAGACCTAAAACTTTAAGTGCTAATTGGAAGACCTTTGGCATAATCACTGCTTGTGGGAGAAGATTTTGTAACTTTCATTAGGGAGAATTTTGAAACATAACTAAATGGCTCAGTAGCAACATCATGCAGTTTAGGAACTTCATATGATACATTGACTCCATAATTGGTTAGAACCACGTCATCATAAGTTGTTATAATGATCCTACTTCTTGGACCAAACCAACTATGCTCCTCCACCAAGTTTTCTATTTGTTCCAAATCATCCACATCATCAAAAACAATAAATTATAACCCTAGATCCTAAAACTCCTTTGTATCATATCCATGTCATGCATATTGCTTCCTTTTCGACTTTTTCCTTTTAAGATACCATCAAGTAGTTCTCCCTGTAATTGAAATGCATCATCTTTGGATCTTTCTCTAACATTCTTAAGAAAACTACTACCATCAAATTGATCTGAGATATCATTATAAACGGCACTTAGCAATAGTAGTCTTACCAATTCCTGCTCCGCAAATCGACCACCACGAACTTCATTCAACTCAATATCTATCAACGATTTTAAATTTTCAAATGAAAATCCATTTTCAACTATGTTCTTGCCCACATTTAAGAAGCTTGCGATTCAATCTTCAAGGATAATCATCAGTAATTTCCGTGATAACTTGTGTCTCATATCTGCATCAATTATAAAGTACATGCATGAGTTTGAATGAGGGAAAATATAACAAAGAGGTAACTTTGATGATGTCGGGTGCTATCTATCACAGATGAGTTTCTGGCAATGGAATGTAAAAGAATAAATGATCGGCAAATTGGTATGCCAAGCATATATGCAGAAAAAACAAGTGAAAAAAGGGACCACTGTGATTTGTGTTAGCTTCCGTAGCTAGATTTGCGGGAACATGCACATTACTAGCCTTTTATGAAAAAAGCCTATTTTTCTAAACTTTGGTTCAAATCATGTCAAACCATTGAAAGAGTTTATTATTTTACTGATAAATGGAGGTCAAACCCATATGTTTATTTAGATAGCCATATGTGTTTCAGCTTCATTAATCATTAAAATAGATTTATTCTTATGTTTTCCAAAGAATCGGTACTTGACAGGACAGTATACTCCCAAAATCAACAAAAACAAATAAAATCAAATTAATTAAGGAAGCTTGTCCCAGTTGCCCCTCCCTGAATTGGGTGAACTCATACTAGCCTCACCATCACCAAGAGACTAACCCATCTCCATCACCATCCCTGAATTGTACATCTCAAACCTTGATCTAGGTTTGAATAATTTTTATTTACAATTTCCCAACTAACCCATCTATTTTTTTTTAAATTTTGGGTAGGGATTTCACAGAAAATATGTCAAGATCTGTGATTGGTCCAAAAAAAAAAAATGACGAAATGAGATAAAATTTCTTACTGTTCTTCAACGTGAAGTCCAGATAAACTGCCTACTCGGTTCAGAGCAGTCCTCCACTTTTGTATCACCTCCATCTTCTTCTCGTCAACATCTTTTTCATGGTCGACAAAAGCATCTTCATAGCTTCCCGACTGTTTTCTAACATCGAGGATCGATGATAGAAAATTGGTAAATTATTTATTGATTGCTTTTGTGTCGCACACTCAAAAATTTTGACCAGTTATTTAAACACCATCTGGAGTCAGCATAATTTTTTCGAGAAAATAACAACGAAAATCTTTGATTCTTCGATGGCTGTCAATAGATCCAGACACCAATATCTCCTCCTCTCTCAAGTTCTTCGTCATCTCTGAAGTATAGACTCCATATGCAACCAAAGTGGTATAGAGATGATCGGTGAAATTTCTGCGAGTGTCTTCACCTCTGAAACTTATCAACGCATCATAACGACGAGGAGTAGAGGTAGAAGAAGAGGCTTTTTCGGCGCTGCTAGAAGCCATTTTCCGATTGTTTGTGTTGAACTTGAACCTGCGAGAGTACTGGACAAAAGAGATGGTCTTTGGACTTCAAAAATAGAATAAACTACGATTTATAACTCGCCGGCAAAATAATTGGGAAAAGGTGCAAAAAAAAACCAGTTTTTTTTTACCAGATCTCACTTACACTTTAAATTTAGGCTTTTTAGACATTTAATGTAAAAATATATATTTTTTAAAAATATTCATAAATCTAATATAGTCTTGTATATAGTCTAAAAGTGTATTTTAAAACATCCAAAAAAAAAAAGTATTTTGAAAAGACATTTTCTAAAATTTTTCGAAAAAACACTTTCTACATTAAAAACATGCTTTTTTTAATTTTAAAATCTTTGAATGTAAATTGAAAATGTCTTTGAAATATATCTTCATAATTTTGAATTTAAACTAAAAATGTCTTTTGAATAGACATCTTCATAATTTTGAAAATTTTAAATTTAAACTAAAAATATCTCTTTAAAAGACACTTTCTAAATTATTGAAATGTTATAATGAAAATATTTTTGAAGAGACATTTTGTAAAAATTCAAAAACTGAAAGTGTCTTTTAAAGATACATCTTCTAAATAGCTTTTCTCTCAACTTTTTTACCTATTTATCCTATCTGTCAAGCTTATGTGGAGAAAACTATATTATACTTAGGATTTGTTTTCAAACCATAATTTTTTAAGATTTTTTAATTATTTTTCTTAAACATCCATTTAAATTTCATTTTCGTCCAAATAGATTCGTGTAGTTTACTCTTATAACTCAAATTAGTCCCTATGACTAATATCATTAAAGTGATAAAAGCGTATTAAATCACTTTAAATTTTTTAAACCATATTTATTTATTTTAACAATTATATTTTAGTTATTAAGGTCTGATTCAAATAGTAAAAAGTGGGTTAAGGTTCTGACATATCACGGGTTAAAGCTTCATATTCAATTTCACTTACTGATCGGGTTTTTTGTACCCATGACTCCACGACCTAATTTACACTTGATGGTGCTTTTTCCTATCGGTATTGGACTGGAGCAGGTTGGAGTCGTTGGGTCGATCCGTCGATCATGCGCGATGCATTACCTACAAGAAAACAACAAAAACAAGGTGATCAGAGAAGTGTCGGTAGCCTCTCAGATACCTAAGTGGTTCTTGAAGGAAAGGAGATGATCGATTGCAGCAGGCGTGAGTTCAATCTGCATACCTTTTTGTGGTAAGAATGGATCGGTATTTATTAGGGGGAAATAGTGGTTACTCTTGTTAGATGGTGTCTGATATCTCTCCCATTGGGTGAGGAGTTTCCTTTCCTTATCATGGACTCTTGTTAGGGATAATGGAGGCTGGTGATAGTGAAGATAGCCCTCTGTCAGAGTGGGGCGTGAATCATGGGGCTAGGCTTTCCTTTCAGCGAGGTCTTTTGGGCCGCTTATATCACTTGATCATCTGGTATGGTGGTTTCAATTATGGGCCTGGACCCGTGTACTTTGGCATAGGTAGGATCTCACTGTGGGCTGAGCTTCTTTATTGGGTATGTCACGCGAATGCCATGCAGTGGACATTTGGGATTTGTGCTTGCGTTACAGGCGCAATGCGCATATTTTAGACCTATCGGTTGCCCCTAGCCCTTGCGAAACTTGGCTCAGGTAAGGGCTGAATCGTCTCTTGGATCGGTTGCGGCTGCAGTAGCTAGCCAGGATGGTTCGATATGGGTTTTGTGCATTCGTCCAAGCGTCTTTTGTGATAATGATAAAGCGCTCTTTTCGATTTCGCGCCCGTTTATTTATCGCTTCCCTCTTAGAAACATTCCTTGCATCGCATTTTTCTACTTCTTCTGCTGGTTCGGAAGTGTCTTTGATCAGCACTTAGAACTGCTTTTGGTGTTTTCTGTCGTCCTGTCTCCCCATGGGTCGTTTTCCTTGTTTTCCTCCTTAGTTCGGTGCGTCTTTCTTCTTCTTCGTTTGTTTTTCTTTCCTTGTTTTGAATTTCGAATTATTTGGGGTTCCGCTTCTTTCATCGCTTTGTTCGTTCTCTCTTCCCATCGCGTAATCATGCGTGCTTCCTCTGGGTCTTCTCGTTTTGTCGGCTGTATAGAGGAAGTGGGTGAGAGGTGAGTCGAGCAAACTAGCGAGTGGACTTGATAGTTACCAGCGGTATTGTGGTTCTTAGGGGTCCTTCGATGGGTTATCTTCCTCGCGGGGAGCAAGGCGAGTGGCGAGAGATTAGGTATCCTTGGAAACAGAATATTTGAGGGTTCTTAGTGAAGATGCCTTGACAGCGCCAGTGGGCCACTGGTCGAGTTGAACGCCGTATCTTTAAAACCTTTTACTTGTTGTGGACCTCCTCGGTGTAAGATCTGGTGTCTGATCTTCTCCCACGTCTTATGTTGTTTAGTTCCCCGAGATGGTTTGCTTCTTCTGGCGGCCTTTGAGGCGGTCTGCGCTCCTTTGCCCCGCTATCAGCGTCTTACAACATTTCGATGTGTGCGTCAGCTCCAAATTTTTAGGCGTCTTAGTCGGCCTTAGTTTGTTTCGAGGATAAGGGCCTCGGGGTCCACCCCCCAGGTATAGCTCTGTCTTCCGGATCTTTTCAGATGAAGAGTCCTTGGAAGGCTTCTTGTATATTTGACGGGCCCGCAGCCGGACCTATCCATTCGGAGCCTCCGCTTCCTCATGAGCATTGAGAAAAGGCGTTGGCTGCTTTGTCGGTGGTCGACGTGGAAGTCTGACCACTAGATCGAGCGATCTGTTGGGGGATTAAGTGGTATGAGCCTCTTAGAGAACACAACGTGGGTTTACTTGTCTATCTTAGTGGGGGTTGACTTTTTAAAGTCATGCTATGTTCTGACTTTGCTTTGGTTATTGTTGCCTTGGTGTGGTCAGACCACTCTTGAGACGAGGGAAGTACGAGTTAAGGCTAGTCTTAAACCCGGCGTATTTGTCCCCCGATCGGGTCGGACATTCGATCTTAGGTGTAGACCACTTTCACTTGTTCCCATATTTACGAAGTCTCTTCCACCCCCTGCTTGAAACTTCTCTGAAATTTTGTTGTAAAACTGACCGGGAAGAACTTTAGGCTCGTGTTAAGTTGTTGGCGAAGAAAAGGACAAGCGTAAAGCGTAAGGCTCAAGCTCCCCCTGAGAACAGCCTCCCGGCTCGAGGTAAGACTCGAAGTTGGGAGCATCTGTTCCGCCATCACCTGCCAAGGAGCAGGGATCGCATGCCCAAGTTCGAGTGAGGGGGCAAAGGCGGCCCCCGGGTCGAGGTGTCCGAGGCAGCAAGCAAAGGTCGCCCATCTTCTATCACAGGCTGACGGTTCTTCGGTAGTGGGCCACTAAGCCCTTTGAAAGTTCTTCCTATCTCTAATCTGAGCCCTTCTACGTTAACGCCATGCCTTCCCTCCGATGGGAAATGATCGCTAAGCCGAGGGGGCAGGACTGACAAGCTTACCAATGTGTAGCTCGTCGTCGGGCCGCTTTCGCTCATCCTGGGGACTATGATCTCAAGAAGGAGGATGCCTTTTGCATTGAGGAGGCTTTGACCCTATCGCTCGAGGGAGTTGTTTATGTACGTCTACGCGCCTTCTCTTATCCGTCTCATCGCTGTAGCATCATATCCGGCTAACTCCATCTTGTTCCTCGCGTGATGGTTACTTATATAGCAGCCCGGGCGAGGAGGGCCAGTTTGACCGAGAGCTCTGCTAAGGCAACGAAAGCATACAAAGCTAAAGTCGCCTCCTTGTCCTCCGAGAAGGTTAAGCTGCGAGCTCGGATACAAAGCTTGATCGAGGATGTTGTGAAGCATAAATCCGACCTAAAGCACACCTCGACTGCAAAGGCGAGAACTGAAGACAGAGAAAAGGAGGCCAGGGAGGGCCTAAGGGTTGCCAAGGATGAGCTGCGGGTGGTCAAGGAAGAGCTTCAGGCTGCGAGGGAAGAGCTATGCACCAAAGCAGCGGCGTTGGAACGGGCCCGCCGAGAGGCTTCTGAAGCTGAGAGCTCCATGGAGCACTTGACTGAGGAATGCAACGCGTTACGTGGGGACTTTCAGAGGCATAAGGCTTTGGTTAGCCAAAGGACGGAGTAATACGAGTCGAGGGACAAGGCTCTGACCTTATGGGCCCCAGATGGCTTGTTTTTAACGCAGAGCTGCCTTTCCGGTTTGACTTCAATTTTCTGCCCCGATGTGAAGAAGAGGCGAAGAATTCGCTTCTCGAGGACAAGGAAAATCCTGTGGTGTACCTAATACCCCCTAGCCTGCTCCTCTTCCCTAAGGAACTCCAAGGTTCCCCGCCCCAGGTCATGCCTTCCCCCTCCGCCTGCTCTGCTTCTCACCACTTCAGCACTACTTGGAGGCTAGCACAACCCGAGGCCGTCGTAGCTCCACTCTCAAATAGTTAGGCCCTTGTATACCTTTTACTCATTTTATTAACTTCGAGCTCTAAGCCCTGAATTTTCTTGTAACGCTAGCATTGGTTTTGTTATTCTATGGATCCGTCCCTCTACCTTCTTGGTTTCTTCGTCTTTTTTTTTTTTATGACCTGTGTTGAGAGGTTTCCTGGTCATCCAATCTTTAAATGGTTGGGCTCTTACTGAGCTATGCACTGATTAGTCGAGCCATCAAGCCTCGTAATGCCCGAGCCATATGGCTCCCGGGCTACTGGGTCTCTAAGCCAAGTTAGGACTCTTAAGAACTGAGCTACATGGCCCATTTGAAATTGAGCTACATGGCTCCTTTGAAGCTGAGCAGCAAAGCTCTTTTGAAACTGAGCTACAAGGCTCTTTGAAACCGAGCCACGCGCCCTTGGCTACTGCCTTCTAGTTAGGTTCTTATGAACTCGAGCTACACGGCCCCTTTGAGTCGAGCCACAAGGCTCTTGAAATCAGCCATGGTTCCTTGGAAGCCGGAAACACAAGGCCTTGAAGCTGTCTACGCATCCGCTACTCGCCTCCGGGCCGCTAGGTTCCAAGAACCTGTTCACATAGCCCCTTTGAAGCTGAGCTACAAGGCTCTTTTGAAACTGAGCTACATGATTCCTTTGAAGCTGAGCTACATGGCTCTTTTGAAGCTAAGCTACAAGGCTCTTTTAAAACTTAGCTACAAAGCTCTTTTGAACCAAGCTAAGTGCCTTTTGAAACTACAAGGCTCTTTTGAAGTCGAGCCATGGCTCCTTTGAAGTCGAGCCACAAGGCCTTTTGAAACCGAGCCACGGGCTCCTTAATATCCGAAGTTCTCAGTGTTCATTCAGCCTTCCTTCCCTCGGGAAGGTGCGAAAGGGGGCTTAATGCTCATCCGTGGAGAATCTAACATCGTTGACTTCCCAAGGTGTTCCAAGCTTCTTTATAAATAACCGCCTTCCTTCGAGGGTGAATGCTAAACGCCGCTCCCTTTTTCATTTCGCCTTTCTTGCCGCTTCTGGGAGGTGGGAGCCATGAAGCTTCAGGTTATGTTGCTATCAAAGGTGAAGTCTCGTCACAGCCATAAGATGGTGCTTGGCTCGTTGTTCTACCATTTCTCTGTTAGAGTTGTCGCTCCCTAGTCCCGCTAGTCAGGAGCTGTGGCTGGATCCCAGTCCTCAAGCATTTGATGGATTCAGGTCAGGGACACTTCTGAGGAGGCGACTTGTCGGAATGCTTGAAGGTCTGCTCCTATGTTATACCTCTCCTCCCTCTTTCCTCTTCTCCTTCTCCTTATTTTTCTTTTTCCCTTACTTGTGGTTTTTGCCTTAACTGGGCGTTTGTCGATTGTAATTTTCTGAGATGCAGAGAACGGCTTTGCTAATTGTAATTTTCTGAGATAACTGTAACTCCCTTGGAATAAAAGTACAAATTTTTGAGAACAGGCCTCCCTGTCTAATGTGTAATTTTCCAAAGCCCCTTCGAGCCGAGCTCCTTACCCAATTTTTTTTTTTTTGACGATCTGCGAGAATTTTAATCAGGCTGAAAATGAACACAAAGACTGTTAATAAAAGTAAAACTATGAATATCTTATTAAAAGCTACAATCCGAGGTCTATTGGTAGAATCCCCTAAGGTGTTCAGCGTTCCAAGAATGCGGCAAGGTTTTTCCTTCTTATGTTTGAAGTTCATAGTTGTCAGGTCGGACTATTCGCGATACCACGTAGGGTCCTTCCCAATTTAGCCCTAGCTTCCCGTGTGTGGGGTCTTTCCTTACTAGTAGAAGCCTTTAGAACTAAAGTCGCCGGCTTAAACCTCATTCGACCCTTCTGGGCTGTAATACTTTGTTGCCTTTCTGTGATAGTCCTCAGCACGCTTTAAGACCTGCTCACACTTTTGTTCTAGGAGGTCAAGGTTCAAGCGGAGAATCTCCTCGTTATGTTCGGTATTTGCGAACTCAACTCTTGGTGATTTTAGCCCAACCTTGACAGGAGCTACCGCTTCAAGCAAGCAAATGCAGAGCAAACTGGGGTTTAGAAAGGTTAACTTGCGTGGTATTTCGTATCTACAATACCGTGTTATTCTACCCATTTTCCCTTTAGATTTTCCAGCTTAGTCTTTAACGCTACCTTGAGAGTCCTTATAGTGACTTCTGCTTGTCCGTTGGACTACGGATGAGCCGGGGATGAATAGTAATTTTTGATTCCGAGCTCGGCGCAGAAATTTTTTAACATAGGATTGTCGAACTGTTTCCCATTATCAAATACCAGGGTTCTAGGGATTCCGAACCTGCATATTATGGAACGCCAAACAAAGTTGGGCACCTTTGTCTCGATGATCATAATGGCTCCGCCGGCCCACGGTGAAGCACTCCTACAACAATAAACTTGCATTGGTTCTTCCCAATGGGTAGGGGCCCCAATATGTCTAGCCCCCACTATTGAAAAGGCTAAGGGCTTGTGATTGAGGTCGATCAAGGAGAGAGATTCGCATGCTCTCGACGTATCTCAGATTTTCTAACCAAATTCGTGGGCGTCTGAGCATTGTAGGCTAATAATATCCCCTGCCTTCGTGGTCTTTGTCGCTGTCCCGGCTTCGATATGGTTGCCACAGATGCCTTCATGCACCTCTCTGAGCACGTAATTGGCGTCTTCCTTTCATACGCATTTAAGGATGGGTGTAGAGAAGCCTCGTTTATAAAGGGTTCCCCAATGAATGGTGAATCTAGCCGACCTCGTCCTGAGCTTGGATGCCTCCTTTAGATCGCTTGACAATATTCTGTCCACCAGGTAATCCCAGATGGGGTCTATCTAGCTCGGCTCACCAGGGATACTTCTTCAGTGTTGATGTTCACCGAGGGTTCTGGTAGGTGCTCGACCGATACCAGTCTATCTAGATCATCCTGTGATGTTTGCCGCGGCTTACGTGGCATCTCGGCTCACACCTTCCGCCTCGGGACATGCCTCGAATTCAACCCATATGAACTTTTTAAACAGCTGACCTTTTTGAGGTAGCGATCATTTTTTCACCCCGTCTCGTGAGGAATCCTCTATCTCGCTTCACCACTAACTGGAATCACTACATACCTCCGCTTGATCGCCCCATGGAGCTGGCAAGATTAAGATTCACATGATGTTTTCAGACGGGCCAAGTATTGAGGGCTTGAACCGAACTGAGTGTGTATTCCACGCCAATCCCTGGCCCGGAGGTCGAATCGACCAAGATCGCTTTCTCGGGGAATTGGCGCCCATCTACAAAACAACCCCTGTATCGGGTAAGTCTGGTGCCACCGAGAAGTTTCTCGGTGGGCTTCGTCGAGGTACTTGATGGGGTGAATTCCATGATGAAATCTGCCAAAGCCTACCCTTTGACCGTCGGTCCTTGGCTTATATCTGATGTCGAACTCGCTTAGCTCTATGGCCCATTTTATCAGTCTTCCCGAGGTCTCTGGCTTGTGCAATATTTATTTCATTGGGTGTTCCGTTGGGATTTCAATAGTGTGAGCCTGGAAATATGGTCGAAGCCTCCTGGCAGTGATCACCAATGCTAGGATTAGTTTCTCCATCTTTGAATACCTTTCCTTCACTCCTCTTAGAGCTCAGCTGCAGTAATAGACCAGCTGTTGTATTCTATCTCGCTCTTTGACCAGGGCGGCGCTAGTTGAGAAATCTGAAACGACCAGATAAAGGGTAAGGAGTTCTCCCTTGAATGGCTTACCAGGATGGGAGGAGAGCTCGTAAGTTTTAGCGCCAGAACTTCTTCGCAGATTGGGCGCCCTAGTGGAAAGCCTTTTCGTAACCTGAAAGAATGGCCGCACTGCCGTTGATCCGATACAAAGAAGCTTCAGAGTAGCTATTCTCCCAAATAAACGTTGAATTTCTTTACGTTAAGGCGGTTGCATGTCGGTACTCACTTTATCTTATCCGATTTGCTTCTATTTCTATCAAGACTATGAAAACCTAAGAACTTTCCGACCGAGACTCATACACTTGGTTGGGTTTAACTTCATGTTATAGTTTTTAAGGACCTGGAACGACTGAGCTAGGTGGGCTACGTGGAGCTCAACCTTAACTGACTTTACTAGCATGTCATCTATATATACCTCCATGGATGCTCCAATATGCTTCTGAAACATTTTATTCACCAGCCTCTGATAGGTGGCCCCAACGTTCTTCAACCCGAAAGGCATCACCCGTAACAGTAGTACTGTCACCACAAATGAGGTCTTCTCTCGGGTCACTAGGCCATTCCCGATATGGTTAGAGTCCCGAGAAAGCCGGCCCATGAAGCTACAGCCTGCGGCCACCTTGGTGTCCATTATAAGGTCGATCCGAGGTAGGAGAAAGCTATCTTTTGGACAAGCTCGGTTGACATCGGTGAAGTCAATGCAGAGTCGCCATTTTCCGTTTGCCTTTTTGACGAGGACTACATTTTCCAACCAATCAAGGTATTCTACTTCTCAAATAGCTTTGGCTTGGAAGAGTTTGTTAACCTCTTCATTTATCGCCTTCTTCTCGCGAAACTTCTTTGTTTGACTCAAGCCAGAAGACGATGTTCGGGCCTTGTGTGTGATTACCACGGGTCAATTTCCATCCTCCCCGCTCTGTGCGAATACTTATATATTCTGTTTTAAGAAGTGGATAAGGAGGTCCTTGACGTCTTTGGCTAATTTGGATCCGATGTAAACGAGATGTGCTGGCTGGTCATCAAGCTGTATTGGTTCTAGTTCTTCTGAGGGCATAGGTCAGATGCTTACCTCATCTCTCATGTCGAGCTCGTCCATGTAGATGCTGCTAATCGCTTTTTGTTTCATTGATGCCGAGTAGCACTCTCGGGCTACGCGTTAATATCCTCGAACCATTCCTACCCCATTCGTAGTAGGGAATTTGATAACCATATAATAGGCGGAAGGGATGGCCCTTGTAACATTGAGGTGCGCGTGGAGTATGTTATAAGGCGATGGGGCATCTACTATAAAGGAACCTTCAGTGTTGGCACAGCAAGAGGATCTCAGTGACGTGATTGTATTGAACGGGAGTAGCACTCTGAAGAATCACCGTAGGTAGGTGGCCAGGTTCAGCTTCTCCTGTGATGCCCATTTTATCGAGTGTGGCCTTGAAGATGATGCCCGGTTGAGCCAGTTGTCGACCCGGGATCCACATTGTATTGTTTTGTTGGACTTTTATTACCACCTGACGCCATGGGGATGCCGGGCAGCCTTCCAAGCTCTGAGTCCGAAGGTTATGGTAGTATCTAACCGCAGGGCTCGATACCGCCAGGCTTTAAGGTCTCCCCGATCCGACAAGCATGATGAGCCTTCTGCTGAGCCGATTCTCTCCCCTACAAACTCCCTTTCTGAGATCACATGGATTTCTACCAAGGGTCAGCTGTGTCGAAATGAGCCGGCCGACGAGGTGATTTCGTGCAGTCCGGTCCCACCGAGGCCACGGGCAACTGAGAAGATGTCCACGCCGAATCGTATTCACTTCTTCTCGGATTGATGCACCATTTGTTCTGCATTCATGATCTCATGGAATCTTACAAGATTTGTTGAGCCCTTTTTGTCAACCGTTTCATCTAAGATGGCCACCTTAAGAACTTTTCGTGCTGCACCTCGCGTAGGACCTGTGATATCAGGTCACACAAGGAATTAATGAGGTGGATGTCGCTATCAAGTAATTGGCCGAGGTGGGCCCAAGCTGTCCCCCGATGTTGCCTCTTCTTTGGAGACTGTTTCTATTTTCTCTCGTTCCTCTATGGGACCTATCCCTCGTCTCTAGTCTCTGGGGGCTTCGCTTTCTCGCCTCGTTTTTCTCCTTTTACGCTTTAAGAGCTTTCCCCTTAGATGGGCGGCTTCCCTCGCTGGCTGACAGATTGGCTGGGCGAGCACTTCTACCATGCTCTCGGGTCGAGGGTTCTTTGAGATGGAAAACATCAGATCTTTCGACTGCACGCCTAACCCTGGCCACGAAAAGCTTGATGGAAAACTTCATCCTGGACGTTTCCACCTTAACACCCGCTTAAACCCACACGTAGACCTCGTGTTCCCTCAGGCTTGCCATGGTCAACAAGTGATAGCTCACTCCTCAGATGTCCGAGCCCGATGAAGCTGGAGACAAACGCCATGGATAACTCTCTCAAGGACGACCGATGACGGCTGGAGTCCGTTGAACCAAGCCAATGCTCTGGCCTTTTAAATAAGATAATAAGGCTCTACATCTCACTCTGGGTCCCGTATCCATGTAGCTCTATTTGATTCTTGTAAGTATTGAGGTGGTCTACAGGATCTTTCGTCTGACAACATTTGGACCGTGGCATTCGAACTCGCCGAGAGGGAAGTGTAGTATCTCTACTGTGGAACGAGGATTCCCATTTGTCAGACTAAAGCATCCATGGAGACTGATCTCGTCCTTGCGCTTCTCTATGTGGCTGAGCTTCGATAGATGTCTCGTAATCGTTGCTCCCACGCATCGCTCCCCTATCTCCCCGCCGATAAAGGATCGTCCATTGCATCTATTGTTCTTAATAGCATCCCCTCATCGCATCCTCTCCGTGGGGCTCAGAGGGACTGCTCTCCTTAGCTCGCTAGTTTCTCCTTCTCCGCCAATGTCTCTGAGGAACGCTCGCGGTGTCAAGTTGCTCTCGGGCGATGCATCCGTCCCGCGAGTTCCTCCAGGCCCTCGAAGAACCGGGTCAGAGACGAAGTGCCTCCATCCGTCGCACGTCCCATGTAGCTCGAGAGCGTCTCGGGTGGCTCCACATCTAGGCCGCCCCGCCGATCTCAAGGCCCCAGGAGGCTCGGCATGACTCCTTCTCATGTTTCGGGGTCGATACCCATCAATCACTAAGAATCTGGGCCTTATTTGTAAAGGGACAACCATTCCTACGCACTCTAAACCGATGGTGTTTTTTCCTATCTAGATTGACTGAGCAGGTCGAGCTGTTTCGCCGATTCACCGATCCTACGCGATGCGTTACCTGCAAGAAAACAACATAAACAAGGTGATCCGTCGGGGGAGTGCGGGTCGCCTCTTCAATGCCTAAGTCAGTTCTTTCTTCAAAGGAAAGGAGAGGATCAATTGCCTTGGGCGCGAGTTCAATGCATACATTTTTTATGGTAGAATGGATCGGTATTTATCAGGGGAAATATTGGTTACTTTCCTTATTAGATGGTGATACAATATCTCTCCCATCGGGCTGGTAGTGAGTTTCCTTCCTTTACTGCCGACCGAATCGCTGGGCGGATAACGGCGAGCCAGCGATCGAGCATCCTTCTTCCTAATCTACGGGCATCACGGCACTTGCACTTCCTTTCACACGAGCCTTTCATCGCCTATATCACTCGATCATCCTACATTTGGCTAAGTTTTCAATTACGCTGTACTAATGTAGATTTCTTGCAGACGTAGGATCTCACCGCGCCAAGCTTCTTATCAGCCTCCTGTCCTCAAATCCCTTCATATAAGGCGGAGGTTTCGCTAGCCAAGGCCTTACTCATATCGTTTGTAATCTATCAACACCTAATTTACCATTTAAAAATAAAATAATTATTTTATTATTTAAAAATTTCTCAACATACATGCATTCCATTCCATTCCATCATTTGATTGTCTGCAAATTAATTTTTTTTTTCTTTTCGTTTGCCGAGAATATTACTATTGGTCAACGAACCTCTCTTTCCACTTTTCTTCCATTCATTTCTCTTCTTTCCTTTCTTTTCTCATTATTATTCAAACTAGGATGGTCCACTTGTCAATTAACATAAATATATATATATATATATATATATATATATATATATATATATATATATATATATATATATATATATATATATATATATATATTGAAGTTTTGACGTGAATGTGATTTTTAATAAAAATACATTATATTATGCTTTTCAAAAAGCATTAAACTAGTCATATAGAGTTTAAAGGTAAGATTACTGCCGTTACAACGGATGGTTAGTTTCAATTCGCCACTGCCGCGAACAACCCACCATCGAACTTTTTCAGCCGCCGTCGCCTCTACAACGGGTCGCCAATGAAAATACAATTTTTGTTACAATGTTGAAGCTTAACCAGAAACCCAGTAGCCTAACCAAATTTCTATGTTGAAGCTTGGCCATTAACAGCACCTCATTTTTGAATTCTAGGCCGCTTAATGGCTATTTGAGGGTCAAACTAGAACCCTGGAATCCTTGCAATTTCAGTTCAGCACTCTTAGAGTTGCGACCGACAACTTCTCTGATGCTAATAAGCTTGGGGAAGGTGGATTCGTCTCTGTTTACAAGGTAATAAAACATAACCGTATGAGAGAGGATATAAGTGTTGCACTTTCTAACATGTGTTAAATTCATAGTTTCTTATTTATTGGGGATGATTTTGAATGAACTTTTTTTTGTTTGTTGCCATATATCATCAGGGTAGGCTTTCTGATGGACAAGAAATAGCCAAGTTAAGGGCTGTCTGCTGGTTCTAAACAAGGAGAACTAGAATTAAAAATGAGGTGCTGTTAATACAAGCTTCACATATAAATTTGGTTAGGCTACTGGCTTCTGGTTAAGCTTCAACATTGTAAATAAAATTGTATTTTCATTACCGCTATTAGAACGACTAAGACAACGCCGGCCATCGACTTTCTGCAAGTTCGCCGTTCGCAACGACGGCCAACGCCACCCCACCCAAACGCACTAGCTCGTCTTTTTTAAACCTATAATATATTCTGTATTTTTTATTTCAAAAATACTATTCACATCCAAAACTCTATATATATAAACATTCTAACATATAAAATCCAGGGGAATTATGCTTTATGATCTAATGGGTCTCATATTTAATATAACATCCATAAAAGCATTCAAGTTAAGCCTAAAACCTATGATATAAAATAAAATTAAAATTAAGGAGATAAAAATTTCAAAAAACCAATACTACCCTCCTCCCCCACCACAAGCTCATGCTACCCCCAGCCCCTTCCTCACCCCCACCACACCCACGCATGACGCACCCCCAACACACCAAGCCTCAATTTTTTTTTTTCCTTTTTCTTTTTTTGTTTTAATTTTGTAAAATCGGATAAAATTTTAATTTTTCTAAAATGACAAAAACAATAAAAGTATCGAACAAATATGAAACCTGTAAATTTTTTAAATCCCTGATGACGAGCCGACTTCACCACACTCATTCTCGAATCTGGGGTTTAGTTACCTAAAAATTTCACGAATTCCGGCACAATCTGATTTTTCACAATTTTCTGGATAACTACAAGCGACTATCGCGACGAGATTTTTACTTTGGAGAATATCGTGATTAGAAATAATCTCAAGTAAAGCTCATTTAAAATAAATCGAACTCGAACTGCATTTAATAAATTATTTAATGTGAACGACTAATGAGTAATAGACACATGGCGCGATGTGAACCATGTCTCCAAACTTAAGAATTAAGTTATAAAAATAAAAATAAATAAATAAATAAAATCAGTTTTGGGGCAGAAAATGAAGGGATTTTCTGCTCGGGAAAGAAGAAAACTCGTAGAGTGAGAGAGGGAGAGAAAAGAGAAATGAAAAATTAAAACTTCTCTCTTCGATCCATGGAGTTCCGTCGGTCGGAATTCTTTGGGCCAAGAACGATAGTTCATCTACTCAACGAGGGCTACATGTGGGTACCGAAAACACGATTTCGCTGGCGATTCAAGCTTATGAGTCTCGGAAATCAAAGGTTTTCGGGCTTAGCTGCTCACTGGACTTCCTAGATTTCTTCTATGCTCCAGTGTAGGGATTCTTCATACTTTGCTATTTTCCATTCTAGGGGCTGTTTGGTTGAGTTTTAATGCCCTAAGGGGTCATGAGTCTCTTTTCATTTTAAGGGGCTATTTGACAAATTAATGGGTTATGAGAATAGTGTCCTGTTTTGACCCTATATGATGTCCATTTTTTGGGCTGATTTTCGATTAGGAAAAAGGGAGAATTTGGACTAGTATCCCTCAAGAAAATTGTAGCCCTATCTAAGAACTTGATGTTAGGCTTTTGAATCACCCAAATTGGACATCTATAACCCAAGTTATGGTCCATTTTCTGGGATCGCCACCTATCAGCTCTATTTTTACTCGAACCCTGGCCATCCGCATTTTTGGGACTGATTTTCGGTTGGGAGAAAGTAAGAATTTTAACTAGTATCCTTCAAGGAAAATGTAGCTCTATTTGAAAACTTAATGTTAGGCTTTTGAATCACCCAAATTGGACCTATATAACCCAAGTTATGGTCCATTTTTCGGGACTGCTACTGCTTAGGCTCTTTAATGATTGTGTCCAGATTTTGCCACAATTGGTATATGATTGTAGTATATCATTGCTTGAATTAAGTGATATACTTGGTTGAAATTGTGTGGAATTCAAATTGTGTGTTCTAATTGTTTGGCTTGTGGACGTTAAAGGCATAAGCTTCAAGGTTGTAGGCTATTTGTGGACATGGTGTCACAATTAGTTTTTAGAGTATAATGTAAGTCATCGCTTGATCGCGATGACTCAGAGATGTCAATATATGTGTGGAATAATATGTTGACAATGTGATTGCGGTGGTTTATTTGGAAATTGTGTGTTAATTGATATGATTGTCCAAATGATGCATGGTTTAAAATGTCCATATAAGACTCATCATATATATATAGGGTATTGCTATGCATAATGACATAATCAGATTTCTATTACGGCGACATCGCATTAAATAGTGTGTGTACATGGTCATAATCATTCATCGCGTGTGAGGGTGATGAGCTCGAGTATTTTGGACTACGCCTAAACTAGCCTCATTGAGCTACATTTCATAGCTTTGAATAAAGCTGTTTATCAGAGACTGTCCAATGCTTTTGAATAAAGCGGTTTATCGAAGACTGTCTAATGCTTTTGAATAAAGATGTTTATCGGAGACCATAAAGCGGTTTATCGGAGACTGTCCAATGCTTTTGAATAAAGCGTTTTATCGGAGACTATCTAATACTTTTGATTAAAGTGGTTTATCGAAAACTGTTCAATGCTTTTGATTAAAGCGGATTATCGGAGACTATTCAATGCTTTTAACAAAGTCATGACGGAGATCATTCCAATGCTTTCACAAAGCTTGCTTATCTAGACATTCCAAATGACTTAATAAAGTGGTTTATCGAGGATGTCCAATGAGTTTTAGAAACAAAAACTTTTGAGCGATAAAGGGTCATTGGATGAAACACCAACGACAAGTTTTTACACTTTGCATAAGCATGCGCGAGAGTCTGGGAGGACTCGTGGTTAAAAGCATACGTAGTGACACTTCATTCATGACATGTAAGCATTCTAGAGAAACCGCATTCTTGCTTTGAATGTTTGATTTCGAACATGGCATTGTATGTGCAATTTCTAGGTGAAATAGCTCTACAAGAGCTTATCTCTATGGCATTGCTCACCCTGTCGCGCACTCCCTCGTGTACAAAGAGTATGTAGGATCGACGACGCCACTGAGCCCAGCTATGAAGAAAGCTCCAAGCCAGACTTGTAATTAATTTGTGTAAAGAAGCTTGGAACAAATTAATTATAGCTTGTATTTTGTATAAAAAGAATTGTAAAAATATTTTGGAACAACCTTGTTCTAATTTGTAATATTTGTAAGAGTGTTGTAATTAAACTCGTAAGGACTATGATAATTAGTCATGTATATTATATAGTGTGGATGAGTAGGTCTTGCCAGCCACTTTCACTCATAATCGACCCAATGAAGCTCATCAGATATATCGGGGCATGTCATCGTGCTTTTCATGTTGTATTTCGAGCAGGTCTTCCGTACAAAGCGAGCTATATCTCGGGATTTTCAAGTAAATCATGAGTCCTGTAAAAGGACACAATGCAGACTGTTATCGTTATCCGACATCCACTACTTTCCACTTGCCGACGGGTTTGTCAACTGATCCCCAGTTTCTGGGTGTCACAAATTTGAAACTCATGTACATTTTTTTTTAGTGTTTTATATTTTGATAGAAATCATCCTTCATTTTTCCATTCTTTTAAATAAATTAGAAATTTTTAATTTGTAAGATAATATCTTATTTTCACTTATTTTAAATATATTTAACTAAAACTTTTTTATTTTTAAAATTTTATTAATTATTTTATTTTATTTTCTTTTACTAGATTATTGTTTTTGTAATAAATGTGGTAAAATAAATTAACTTTTAATATATAAATACTTGTTAAATTTTTATTTTTATTTTTTCAATAGTGTCACTTAATTATATTTTTATTTGTATGATTAAGAAATTAAATAAATTGGATTTAAATATATAAATGATTTACTTGTAAATACTCCACAATTTAGCAAATATATAAACAAATACTTAATTATTTTCAATATAAAATAGTTCATTATATAAAATATTATTTTCCTTTCCTATTTATAATATTTTATTTATAATGTTTATTCTATGATTCATTTTTAATATTTTTACACTCAAATTATAAAATCTAATTTTTAATAATATATATAACATATCATGTTCATTGAAGTGGTGAAGCTGAAGTGGTAAGTTGCTCACCGTTTCAAATAAGCAAAAGTGCATGCAGAAAGGCCCTATGCTCGAGTCATACAAGAATAATTGATACTTAAAAGTGTATTAAAAGATATATATATATATATATATATTATCCACCTAGGTTTTGAAACTATTTTTTTTTCCAAAGAAAAGTTATATAAAAATACATCAACCCAATTTAAATTTATTTTAAAAGGGTAGACTTATTTTAAAAAATAAAAATTTTTGAAATAAAAATCCTAAATATTAAAGATAAAAACAAAGCAAATTACTAAAGTAAAATTAGAATAAACAAAAAAAATATAAAAACATATAATAAAATCATTAATAATATAAACACACATATAATAGGTAAAAAAAATATATTTGTGTTAATTGTTTTTTTTTTTTCAAAATCTAGAACACATGCAGAAAGCATTTAGTATAAGACCTATGAGATTTGTTATCAGACAAAGTGTGTTTTACTAACTCAGACAAGGGGCATATGAACTAAATATACAGGAAAAAGGTTTACCATTATTTAAAGATTCCAATTGATTTTTAAAAGTTCAAATGATTATTTCCTTAACTGAATAATGAACATTTCTTATAAATATTGTTTGATCTCACACTCATCCTATTCATTTTTTTTAATGTCGTACATATTCATTTTATAAACTACTTTAATTATAATTTATGAAAATAGACTGAAGCCATTTTCCTTTTTTGAACTCTAAATGAAAGCATGTTTATACTCATATTTAATACGGAGACTTATAAAATTTGTTACAATGTATAAGGTATTTACATTAATTGTACAAGGTATATGAACTAAGTGTACAAAGGGTATACAAGCCTATTATTCTTCAAGAATTTCAATTTATTTTTAAAAATACAAATGATTATTTCTTTAACCCAAGGATGGAGAATATTTCTTACAAATATTGCTTGATCTCATACTTATCTTATACATTTTTTAACCCACATTTAGTTTGGCTGGAGTAAACTACTTTAATATTAATTTATAAAAATAAAATTTGGTTCATTTTTCAGACATTTTTTTGTGAAACGATAATAATGAAAATACAAGTCTATGCTCACATTTAGTTCCCCAACCTATTAGATTTGTTATAATATAGAAGGTATTTATACTAATGTACAAAGTGTATGAATCCAAGAGGTAAGAGTCGTGATAAGTTAACTCTTCTTCAAGGATTTCATTTAATTTTTAGAACTGCACCGGTTATTATTAATGAACATGAGGGTGATAGCTTGAGATTCTATATTTCAACTAGTGAGGTCCTAAGTTCGAACCCCTAGAAATACAACTGCTTTGTAAAGAGTAGTTTTAACGCCTATGCTCCTCCTACCAGATAAAGATTAGTCTAAATTGCCAGATGGCTTTAAAGACACCTTTCGTGCTACAAGAGACAAAGACGCCAAGACAATCAGATATTCTAAGACGCTCCATATAAATATTGTACGATTTTATGTTATTTCCTATTTAAAATAACTTTTATTTATATTATTTACAATTTTAATATTGTGATTTTATTTTTTTATTTTAATTTTTGTAAATCCTAATTTTAAAAAAATGTTTATAGAATATAATATCCAAATGGGGTTTTTGAAACTATTTATCAATAAAATAAAATTATTATTAATTATCTTCATTTTTATTTAATAAAATTACTTTTAATTTAATTCAATTTCAAATATTACTTTAAAATTAAAATGCAAAATGATTACTAAATTTTGTTAAATAATTCATATTCTTATATTATTTTTATCTTTATTTAAAGAAATAATTTAACTAGCGAGGTCATTTTATTTTTTATTTTTTAAATTTTGGGTTTGTAAAAATTTATAATTTAAAAGTATAAAAATAAGATTATAATATGAAAATTATAAAATTCAAATCAATATCATTTAAATTATTAGTATTTATTTGTGTATTCATTATATTAAAGTTAATATATTTATTACACAAAACAATAATCTAATAAATAAAATAAAATGAATGACTAATATTAAAATCATAAAATTTAATATATTTAAAAATTGAAATTTGAGGGTGATTTTATGAAAAAGAAAAAAGAAGAAGAAGAATTGGAACATGTTGTGGGAAGGCTGGGAGGGTTGCATGGAGGAAGGTTTAGGTTTGTATGTAGATGGGAGGACATATTAGTCTCATCAAAATATATGTTTTTGAGCTTAATTCGAGTGTTTTAGTGACTTTATGAAATAAGAAGGTCCATATACTCCTAAAGCATAATTCAAAATCTAGTTGCACAAATATAAATATATTAAAAATAAATAAATAAAAAGTTAGAACATAATTAATTAAGTTTTCAATGTTTATAAAATAAATTTCATTAATAACTATGATGCCAACTTCGGCTACAATAAACATTTTAGAGAGTGAAGTTTTTATTTTAAAATAGACCTAAGGTATTTTTAAAAAAATTTCTTTTAAAATATTATTAGAAAAATAATCAAATAAATACATAGGAATTATACGAGCACCAACACGAAATTTTCAAATTAAATATATAATCACAATATAAGAACTAAGAATGTTACACAAAAATCACAAAGTTTATAATATAAAAAAAAAATTATATATGATCATATAAATGTTTCAACCAAAATAAATATAAATAAATGGAACAAATATACAAACAAAATAAGCATATACAAAAATTAATTACATAATTAAAATAATATTGTATGTATAATAGTAATTAGAGACATTAAGTACTATATAAATAATTGTTTAAAAAAACAAATAATATGTCTATAAAACCTAACTCGAGTGAAAATGGTTAAGAGTTTAGCCTTGCTTAGGAAAAGGAAGGGTTAGGGTTC
>JAEQBH010009339.1:0-108392 GCA_016808115.1 Tetrastigma voinierianum | reverse complement strand
CTAGAGAAAAGGCAACTAATTAAATACTTTCATTTTTGTTTTAAATTGCTTGGCTATTGTTTTGCTAAACATTTGATTGTTTCCAAAACTATTATTAAAAGTGAGGAAGCAGTCATGTACCACCCATTTTGTTGAAGAATGGGCGACCATAAAACGTAATAATCTAGCCCAACCATATAAAGATAGCACGACGCATCCATAAACTCTCCCTGTCGATATGGGATGCGGTGGATGAAAATTTGATCACAATAACACACAATAAATACTGTTTTGAAACATTTGATTTGTTTCAAAATAATTATTTAAAGTTCTGTGTACAACCCATTGATGGAGTAGTTTAATTACCAAGCTTACAGCAAGAGCTTGATAATGGCAGAAGCGACATTAGAGAGGTCAGTGACAGTCTTATTGAAAGAAGAAATGGGAGAAGCCCCAGCAAATGATCCCTCACAGGAGTTAGCCTCATTAGCAGCATCATTCATTCCCTGTTCTGCAAATTTCGGATTATTTTTCTGGAGACCTTCCAATGCTGATGGAATATCACCATTCAAAATTGCATTACTATATTTCTTCAAACAAGAATCCAACCCGTTTTTCGTTTTCGGATCCGGGTTTGAACCCAACAAGGTATTGATCTGGGCCACAGTTTCTATCGCTTTGGCCTTGATTGTGCATCCACTACGATGATGGCGTTTCGCCACGTCAGCAGGAGCTACGCGGGTCTGCACGCAGAGTGCTCTCACACAAGACCTTGTTGCGTTTGCTTGCATGTGTCGTCCTACCAAATCAGCGATTGACACGTGGGTTTGTGTTAGAGAAAGACACATCAGACAGGCAAGAAACATAGAGAATCTCATTTTTTTTTTAAGAAGATGAAGATGAAGATGATGAGAGACAGATGGTGTATAGGTTGTGATGATTTGAGAGACAACTTGTGGCATGAGTAGTGAGAGTTTGGCTCCAGCTTTTATTGGTAATTATCATTTTTGGCCTTTTGACTTATCCATGTATCTTTTTTTGTTAGGGAATATTAAAGGGATAATCTTTACAAATCCATGCGTTACTTTAAAAATTAAGGTATTCCTTTTAAATGCAAAAAAACTTTTGGATTAACATCTCTCTTTAAAATGTAAAAAGAGGTACAAAAAGGCCCCGAGAATTCAGACATGTTTTTCTGAATTAAAATATGGTAATGTTTTTCAAGATTTTAACCCTAAAAGCATATTATTATAGAAGATTACAAAGTCTCATATAGTAAGTGGTAACTAAAAAGGAAATATATACATTGGATAATGGAGTATCTGAATAGAAACAACAATATGATTTTAAGTGTAATGGTTAAAATCTTGATAAATATAATCATATTTTGCTTTATTTTTTGAAAAATACAAACTATTTTTGACTATAATATGATTATAGCCAATAAGGCCTCTACCAAGAGTTATAGGTCAGGGAGTATAGAGAAGGAAACAGTTTGAGTCTCTGAGCATGTATAATGACCAAAGCCAGTCTATACTTAAGAGATTACTATAAGGTTTTATAAGATTATGAAATGATGCAACCCTTTTGAAAAGTTTCAACTTTTGAAACTTTGAAATTTGCAAGTTTAAAGTGGTAACTCTTCGTATAATACAACCGTAGTTCTCTATGGCAACTACTATATGCTGTGGTCTCACGCTTCATTAGATAAAATAAAAAAAAACTTAATTCATTATTTGAGAATTCCATCAATTCAAGTGAGCAAAGTAAGGGAAGTAAAAGGTTATAATTTACCGTTCTCAGGATTCGTGCTTTCGTAAAATCAATGGCCGGAGGTATGTAAAGATCCTATTTCTTTTCATGTTTCCATATTAGAAACATGCTTAGGATGTGTCAGATATGAAAGTATCATTTGCACGAGCATGATTGAACCTTTGCCCTGGATATTTATTCTACAAAAAAAAAAAAAAAAAAATTGTAGGATCTCATTTTTCCAGAATTCTGGTTTTGGTTTTTTAATTGTTTTAGAATCATTAAATCACATTTATATTTGATTCAATGTGTTTTTTATGATTCTATAACATCAAACTGCCAAGAAATTTTTATTTTTTTTGCAGTAGAGGATCTCATTTTTCCAGAATTCTGGATATTCTAAATTATGGGAGGGTCTCATACCAAGAAGATAACCTTAAGAAAAAAAATACATAAATAGTATTTGACCTCATATGAAAAGGCTTTATTCTTGGGCTTCAGCAATATTGAGCAGGCTTGTTGAAAAGCCCTTTAAGGGTTTGCCCTTTAAAGGTTTGGGCCTAGTTTTGAATCATGCCACTTTTTATTGGCTTAAAAGATTAAAAAAAATGTGTTACTTATGAGATTTGAACCTACGATCAAAAGTTCAATTGAGAATGACTCTTCCACCAAGCCAACTTAGCTTATATTTTAAAGAATTTATATGTTTAATTCTTATACACTTCCGTATTCATTACGTGCTTAAGCATTATTTATTAATTTCAAATCTGTCATTTAAGAAAATACTAAGCAAATTACACTTTAAGGCTTTCATGCATGAATAAAATATTTATGCTTTGATTCTTTTGTATGAAACTAAATCGTGATAATTATGATTAATTATACAATTTTTATAGAATAATAGGATGGTTTAATTATGCTATCTAATAAAATTTGATATTATACATAAAACTGTAAGTTTAGCGCCTAAGAAAGTACAACCAAATACTTATAAATGTCCATGTGATCATTATAATTTTTGGTTAGTTAGGAACAAAGCCATTAAATATCTTTAATTAATTAAAATTATTTATTGCTAAGATCACATAAAGAATATATTACAAACTTGTAATTAATTTTACTTCTAATATAATGTGTCTCTATCCCACAAGAAATTTTTGTTATATTTATATAATTAAAATTATTTATTGCTAAGATCACATAAAGAATGAGACATAAACTTGTTATTAATTTTACTTAATATAATAAAATTTATCCTACAGAAATTTTATATATTTATATAATTAATTAGATGAGATGCCATATTATTTTCATAATTTACCCATGTGAATTATGAATTAAAAGATAATTTGGTAGTTTTATCTTTAAAGATAGAAACACAAACTATATAAGAGTTTTGGAACCTGGAACATTAAGGGTACTCAGACATGGACTATATATGTCTAGGAAAGTCTCTGACAAAGGGATGATAAGAGCCTCAAGGCTAGTGGTTATTAAGAGGGACCGCTGCGGATCCCTCCACTTGCCCTGTGACTTTCCTAACAGATATAAATGCATGTACTCATCCGTTTCCTAGGTTAATGTTCAACAACAAAATTAAATAATTTGAAATTTCTATCATAAAAGTTAAAGAGAACTAATTAACAAAGATTTTTCCCATAGTAGTCTTTTATTAAATTAGTATATTTAGTGCATGTTTTACATTGGGTAACACATGCAATTAGTGATATGTTTCAACCCAACATAAGCTTAGACTTTACAAAAGATCTCAACCTCGCTTAGTTAAGAATGGGAGCATGCACCTAGACATTCCAACTTAGGTGACAACTATAAAATATGGAAAGAAAGGATTCTCCTTCATTTAGGGTATATGGACACGACAGCATAAGGAAATTCCAACTACTTAAGTGACAGAAGAAAGCACACTGGCTTAAGTTACATATTTGAGCGATGGGAGAGATCCACCACTCAAATGTAATGTTCAGCCAAGACAAAAAATCACTACTCAGACAGTGCTCTATCGAAAGAATACAATAAGGTCCAAGATTTTCTAAAAGCCATCATGAACAATTTCACTCGTGCATTAAAAAGCTAAGTAATTACTCTAATAATGAAGTTCTCTTCCATTCAGACACAGCGTTAGGGGTGTGTGTGAGCACATCATGCAAATGAGGGACATTGCGACTCAACTTAAGAAACTCGGATGATATGTTCTGAAAGTCCCTTCCTAAAGGCACTTTATTCGAACACTCTTCCTCATCAATACAGTCTTTAAGACCCATATAATACACATATGACAAATGGTCAATCAATGAATTAATGACCATGTGTTCAAGAAGAAGAGAGGCTCGTGATGGAATTAGTGAAAGTGCGAGGTCAAGGCTAACTTTTGGGAAGAACAAAAGGAATGACACATCTCAGACTTACACTAAATTAGATCAGAAGGAAAGGCAGAAAGTACTAACCTGCCGATATCAAGAAGGAAAATAAGTGTTTCTTCTGTAAAAGGAAGGGACACGTGAAGAAAGATTGTCCTAAATTCAAGAAGTGGCTTGAGAAGAAAGGTAATATATCATCCTTTGTTTGTTATGAATCTTATATAGTTAATGTTAATATTAACACCTGGTGGATAGATTATGGTTTTACAATCTATATTGCAAACTCTTTACAGGGTATGCAAAACCTAAGGAAGCCAGTGGGAAGTGAGCTAAGCATCTTATCAGGTAACAAGATGGGCTCACATGTGGAGGCTATCAGGACATGCACATTAACACTAAGCAATGGCTTTGTTTTAGTTTTGGAAAGGACCTTTTATGTACCAAGTTTCTCAAGAAACTTAATTTTTGTTTCTAGACTTGTTCCATTAGGTTTTTCTTTTACTTTTCAAGACAATGTATTTAACTTATTTTATGAATCAAATCATATTGGAACAGGTATTTTAGCAAATGGTCTATATAGAATTTCTTTACAGAATGAAGCCACTAATAATTCTTTGCATGTTCATATTGGCACTAAGAGGTGTAATATTAATGAGGATTCTTCTATGTTAGCGATGACGAGATCGGGTCACATCTCCATATATAGAATTAAAAGATTAGTGGGTGATGAAGTACTTAGTACTTTAGATTATACTAATTCAGACTCAGGTAACGTGATCAAGGAAATAGACAAACAAGTCTAAGAATGCCAATAGGAGTTCAAACATATTAGAAATCATACATATATGTTGTCCGGGATATGGATATGCTTGGTAAAAATATTTCATCACTTCATTGATGATTACCACGATATATGAGCGTTCGCTTATAACAAGTATGAAGCATTGGATTCCTTCAAAGTCTTTAAGGTTGAAGTAGAGAACCAGGAAGCAAATACAAATAGTGAGATCTGATAGAGGTGGTGAATACTATGGTAGGTACACTGAAAATGGACAAGCACCTGGTCCTTTTACAAGGTTTCTTCAAGAGCATGGAATAGTTGCCCAACACACTATGCCTGGTTCTCCGGACCAAAATGGTGTGCTTAAGCAAAAGTTAAGGAAATCGAACTCTTTAAGTGATTACGAAAGTGAGTATGCTTAGCAACCCAATCTTCCTAAATTTTTGTGGACTGATGCACTTAAGACAATAGTGTATATATTAAACCATGTTCCAACTAAGGTCTCCAGCACACCTTTGAATTGCGGAAAATTGGAAATCGAGTTCGTGACATATGCCGTCAGTCACTCCATTCGAGGTGCGACATATAACTACATGAGAAGAAATCGACCGACACTTTAGCGGTTTCTTTATCACACGCTTGAAACATCTTTGGTTATAGATTTTACTGTCTATCTCATTCGATTAGGATTGTGGAATCAAGGAACGCGAAGTTTCTTGAAAATGACATGATTAGTGGGAGGGATCGATTCAAGGATTTAATTCCTATTCACGATCATATTGAAACTCAACTTCATCGCTATACATGATAGATTGCTATAGTTCATAACACTTAAGTTCCACTAGTGTTGAACAACCAATAATCAAGTTCCACAAGTAGCCGAGAACCTTCCAGAGTATCAACAAGTTCAGGAATTACCACATAATCTTGAACAACCAGTTGAACCACAAGCTCCTCAAGGAGAAGATGGTCTAACATTAAGACGATCTACTTGTGAAAGGAAGTCGGCGATTCCTAGCGACAACATAGTGTATTTACAAGAAACTAATATGGGAGCCGAAAATGATCCTGAAACATTTTCACAAGCCTTAAGTTGTAAAGAGTCTGATCTATGGTATAATGCTATGAAGGATGAGTTAGATCTCCATGAAGAGCAACCAGCCCTGGACTCCATGTAGTTTCCTTTAAGGGGGTGAAGGCCATTGGCTGTAAATGGGTCTATAAGACCAAAAGTGTAAAACCTGAGAAAATTCAAATTTTAGGAAAAATGGTAAAATGGTCATTTCGGTAATAATCCAAAATTTTTCTAGATCTCAGATGACGAAATAGACTTCACCGTTGGAATCGTCTCGTGAAATCTAGCTACCACATCAAATTTCGTCGAATTCCGAGACAGTCGAAATTTCACATTTTTCGAGGTATCGAGTGTCGGGTGCTGTAAAATGGGTTGTGAGAGACATGTGATGACAGCTACCTATTACACGTACTACGTGACACATGTTGTACGTATTAGTGAGATGATGGAGATGAATGACTTATATTAAGCTATGTGTAAAAAATTCACAACTTAAGGACAAGATGAGAATTAATGAAATGTTTAAAATGAATAAAGACAAAATAACAATAGTTTTCTCCAAAAATCTGGATAAACGTGCTGAGTGGCTAGATCAGATTTTAGAGAGAGAATGAGTGCCTTCTCTAGATTTCCTACCGTCGGACCACGACTAGCCAGCTGCTAAGAAAGCTTGTTTTATCGCAGCGAGGCTACAGCTATGGCATCCGATTCGTGGAGTTCCGACAACTCCAAGAGGTAGGGATCTTTTCCTACTTGTGTTATTCTTTAGCTAAGAGCCATGTAAATGGTTAGGAATATTCTGATGCTTGATTTAGCTGTAATTTCGGTCTCAAAACATTTGAACCGAGTGGATAAAATTCCTACTTGTGTGGTCGTGAACAGTGCCAACCCGAGGGTTTCACTGTTCACGTGATTTTTGGTGTGAATTTTTATAATGTTGAATGATTCAAAATGAATTGCTTGTGTTTGTTAATTAGCTCATGTGAGCTAATTTTGGTGTTATTGATTGTGAATCAGCAACATGATTTATGGATTAATTATGTTAGTATATACATGTTTTATATATTAGCATGAGTTGATTACATAATGCATTCCATATGCACGGGGGCACCAGAATATTAGATGAGCGCATGATATGAAATAAAATAAAAGAAAAAAATTTTGTGAAAGGAATTTCTACGTGTTATTTTCCTGATAATCGTCGGGAGATTGTCCAACACCATGCCTGAGGGGCCCATGAATCGTTTCCCTTGAGGGTTATCCAAATGCATCTCGCCAGAGG
Organism: Tetrastigma voinierianum; assembly: GCA_016808115.1. NCBI lineage: Eukaryota > Viridiplantae > Streptophyta > Magnoliopsida > Vitales > Vitaceae > Tetrastigma > Tetrastigma voinierianum. The sequence goes on along the minus strand of JAEQBH010009339.1, from coordinate 101,145 downwards.
GTCAGTCTAACAACCTTCCACTCGAAATCCCTGTGACAAGTTTTCGAGAACGAAAACTTTTGTTTTGAACCTGATATTTTACTCTCGCATTTGGTTTATAAGATGTGTGTGAGGAGTCAAAGGAGGACTCGAGACATAGGTTTGGGCATGCAGACATTCAAGTAGGATCATGTATTTACTTGAGTGTGATTGTTTGCCATGACATGTGCACTTAGGTGGGAAGTAACCCATGTAGGAAATTATCACTACTGAACATTGCTCACCTTGTCGAGGGATCACTATTTAAGGTACAGGGAGTGTACAGGAGGACCGCGCTCACTAGAGGCCGCGTTTTAGAAGAAAGCCGGGTTGTGACTTTGGGTATTCATTTTGTATAACATGTATTAAAACTCTAAATTTTGATATATGTTTGCTAAAGAATAATTTATTAACTCTCGAACTATTGTATATAGTTGATGTATTTCAGGAGTATTGATGCAAGGGGCCCAAGTGGCCATTATTTTACTTCACATGTGACCCCCGGGTGTGGTCATTGTTAATTATTGGGACAGGTTTTGTACTTGGGTAGAGCTCCCCGTACAAAGGAGACTCTGCCCGATTTTCGTGAGTGGTGTCGGGTTACCCGACATCCATGAATATTCCGCGGGTTTACGTGTTGTCAAGAGACACCCCGGTTTTAGGGCGTCACAAAAAGAGACTCATTAGGCAAGCTCCTCAACCAATTGAACCACAAGCTCCTCAAGGAGAGAACAGGTCCACATTACACGATCTACTCGTGAAAGGAACGGGCGATTCCTTTAGTGACTAAGTATAGTGTATTTACAAGAAATTGATATTGGAGCCGAAAATTATCCTGAAACATTTTCACAAGCCTTAAGTTGTAAAGAGTTTGATCTATGGTATAATGCTATGAAGGATGAGTTAGATTCCATGAAGAGCAACGAAGTCTGGGACCTTGTGGAGTTGCCTCAAGGGGCGAAGGCCATTGGTCAGAATGGGTTTCAAGACCAAAAGATTCATTAGGCAACATTGAAAGATATAAGGCGAGACTCATAAAGGGATCTACCTAAAAAGAAGGAACTGACATAAGGAGACCTTTTCTCAGATCTAAGAAAGATTCTTCAGATTATTTTGGCATTAGCTGCACATTTCGACCTTGGAGTTGCAAATAAAAGGATGTGAAAATGGCTTTTCTTAACCAGATCTAGAAGAGGTATACATGAAACAACCTCAAGGCTTTCAGGAAGGTGAGCATTTGGTTTGCAAGCTTAAGAAATCCATATACGGTTTGAAACAAGCCTCCCGTCAATGGTAGTACAAATTCCATGGAGTAATTACTTCATTTGGTTTCGTTGAAAACCCCATGGATCAATGTATATACCAGAAGGTCAGTGGGAGTAAAACTTGTTTCCTTGTTTTATACGTGGATGACATTTTACTTGCAACCAATGATAAGGGAATGAAGGATTGTTCACCAAGTGTTGCTCCAATTATGAAGGGCAACAAGTTAAGTCTAAATCAATGCCTGAAAAATGATTTAGAAAAGGAATCCATGAAGCATATTTCATATGCTTGAGTAGTTGGCAGCCTTATGTATGCTCAGGTTTGTACAAGACTTGATATTGCATACGCAAATGAGGTTAGATTTATATCAAAGTACTTCCGTGCATGGACCTGAGAGCTGCAAAGAAAGCCCATGAGGTATCTATAAGGAAACTAAAGATTATATGCTTATGATAGACAGCATTTAACAACTCGATCTAGTCACATTTTGATGCAGACTTTCGCTGGTTGTGTCGATTCTCGGGAATCAACATCCGGTACATTTCATCATGAAGCATATGGAGTTGAGTTTTTGGAGAAGTGTCAAACAAACTTTGATTGCCACTTCTACCATGGAAGCTGAATTTGTCTCTTGTTTTGAGGCTACCACAAGTCAGATGGCTTAAGAGTTTCATTTATGTGCTTAGAGTTATGGATTATATTTCTGTGCCATCGAGGATTCTTTTTCGTGATTAACTCAAATTCAAGTAGTTATTCTCGCTAAGAATAATAAGAGGAGTCACAAGCACATCGGTTATCAAATACTTAGCCACAGAGAACATGTTATGAAAAACAAGTGGTCATTGAGCATATTAATACCGAGTTGATGATAGCTCAATATCCTTTGACTAAAGGCATGCCACCCATGAAATTCAGTGGACTTGAGACAGATCGATTGTTTCCTTTGTAATTGTATGTATTCATTTAGTTCATAAATTTCTTATACAAACGGGTTATTTTTCTCATTTTCATGTGCACTAATTCATTTGAGAAAGTATATTTCTATTTGGACCTATAATAAAACATAGTGGTTTATTCATTAAGTTTTTGTTACTACATTAAGTAATTAAGAATCAAAATGCATTGTGATACATAGTTGATAATACTCATTATTGGAGGACTTATCTCTATGATTCATGTATTTTGTTAACTCAAATGTTTTATTAATGATTGCACAAAGTGCGAGAATGTAAGGTTTTATAAGATTTTGAAATGGTGCAACCCTTTTGAAAAGTTTCAACTTTTGAAATTTTGAAATTTGAAAGTTTAAAGTGGTAACCTTCGTAAGCAAATATAAGGGGTCTCTCTTACTGCTTTTTTATTACATAAAACTTCAGTCATTCCTTTGGAGAATTCCATCAATTCAGGATCAAAGGGCGGAAAGCTAAAAGGTTATACGGGTTGCTCTTTGTGATCTAGCTGTGCTTTCAAAATCAATTGTTGGAGGTATGTAATTAATATCCTATTTCTTTTCATGTTTCCATATTAGAAAAATGTTTAGGATGTCGTATATGCAACTTTCAATTACTACAACGATAACGATATAATGCAAAATGAATAAATATAAAAAAAAGTTATAATATGATTAAATTAGAAAAATATATTTTTATTATGTAGAAGTTTTGACTTTTTTGAAAAATTATATACTTGGAAAGGGTATAAATGTTTAAAGTTTTTCTCAACATATATAAATCTTTCGCCTAAGGAAATAATTCATATTTAATAAATAATAAATATTCTTTCCAATTTCAAAATCCTTATTATAGAAATAATTTCATTAAATAAAATTTTTATTTATAATTTAATTTTGTTTTCTATATATATATATATATATATATGGTAAATAATTTATCTTGTAATCTAAATTACATCTAATTACTTTGATCAAGGAATCTGATTGTAACCACTGTAATCAACTTAGAAGTCAATGTATGTTTAATTTTGAGAAATTGGAATAAAGTAGCAAATCCCAAAAAATAGTTGTGCCGAATGACTCTTTAGAAAAGTATAACTAAATTTGTTATTGGCATTTTGTTTCATTCCCACATTTTTTATAAAATCATATAGGTCATTTTTGTCTGAAAAGTATGTTTTTGTATCTCTTCTCATGTTTTTTTTTATCTCTTCTTACATTTAAAAGAAGGATAGTGTCCATGGTGCCTAGCAGGACATAGGGAGTGGAGAGGGGTAGAAATAGTTTATTATATTATGATCCGAGTGCTTAGATATAAAAAAAATGGTAATCCAGAAGTTTTTTGCATTATAAAGAAAGACATTAATTTTATAAATAACTATTGGATTAGTACCATTTCAAAAGTTTATCCTTTAATATTCCCAAAAATAAAAGATACATGAAATCACCATTAAATGGCCAAACTCACTATAAATAATACCCCAAAGATTTCTTTCAATCATCACAAAGCTTTTATAATATAAAATAAAACTTATTTAATAAAATTATTTCTATAATCAAAAAATTTGAAAATTAGAAAGAATATATGTTAGATGTTAAATATGAACATTCCTTTTAAGTGAAAGATATATATTAAGAAAAATGTTAACATTTATATCCCTTTTCCAAATAAATCATTTTTGAAAATAGTCACAATTGTCGGATAATAAATATATATTTTTTCTAATTTAACCATAATATAATAAAAAATAGTTGCATTTTTCTAAAATAAAATATGATAATATTTTTCAAGATTTTAACCATTACCCAAAATCACAATGTTAAATAAATATTTAGAGATTTCATCATCCAATATATCGATATTTCTCTCTTTTAGTTACCAAATGAGACTTTATATGCTTCAATCTCTTTCCCTATGTATAAAAAAGATAAATGGTATATATGGGCAAATCCAAAAGCTATTTGCAATACTTAACATTTTTTAAATCCAAAAAGTACAAATGACAATTCTTGAACAAAATGCCCTATGAATATAGTTATTGTTAGAAATAAATTGTCTCTCAGCAGAGACTTGGGAACGTATAAACCAATTGTCACATTCCAAAGTTTAATATACACATAATAAGTTAAAAACAATGGTTATTCAAAAAACCAAAATAAATTAAATCAATAAAGAATCTTGCATGAGAATATGAAGAAAGCTCGGAATAAACAACCGAGTCTTCGCGAATCACACTCCCAAGCATAAATTCCGCCTTCTCCGTTGGTTCTTTGAGATTCTAAGGCATTTGTCTCCTGCGATAAAACGCATACGAACGTTGACAAAAGCACTCGTCACGCACCGCGAAACCTACGATACGCAGGCTTTCGCTTTATCATCGACAAAGAACGAAAGAGGCAAAACTCAGACTCGATGACCTTTGGTGACACCCTTACCGAAATACTCCCGACAACTTTTATATAAAGGAGAGACTTGACCTTTTGGAATGCCAAACCTCTTGGCTTCCCAAACCCTTAGAATTTCGAAATTAATTGTTCAATGAATATCATTAATTTTATTTACTACATCCAACAGTTATAATGCATTTATGTTCAAAATTATGACATTTTCATGGTTATTTTTAAAAGACATTAGTTTACAAATAACATTTGAAAATCTTTTTTCATATGACTGTCAAAGGGTTAGTACTGTTGGTTTCATATTAGTATTAGATTGAATTCTTGTCAGCTGAATCTTTCTGCATAATTTGTAAATTGTGTGTGATTTTTCTTGTTTTATTTTATTTGGGGATAAATATGAAAGCCTCTCTAATGTTGCTTCCAGAGACATGGTTATGTGACCTCTGTAATCCATCGAAAACAAGCTCCTGTTGGAACCTCACACAGGATAAGTGAAGAAACACCATAAATTTTTTCATGGTTTACATCACCATCATAAATTTTGCTAAGGCATGTCCCCGATCAAACCATGTAAATATGAACCTAAAAAAGGTTGAAAATTTGAACACAACAAATATGGGCTTTGAAACATTTGATTGCTCTAAAATAAAATTATTATTTAAAGTTAATATACAAATCCCATTCATTGGGGAGTCATCCTCAGCTCAGCTCAGCTCAGAACAAGAGGTTGATAATGGCAGAAGCGATATTAGAGAGGTCAGTGAGATTGTAATTGAAAGAAGTAATGGGAGAAGCCCCAGCGAATGCTCCCTCGCACCTGTCAGCATCGTTAGCAGCATTATTCATAGATTGTTCTGCAGATTTCGGATTACCTTTCTGGAGACCTTCCATTGCTGATGGAATATCAGTGTTCAAAATTTCATTACTATAAATCATCAAACAACCGTCTAACCCGTTTTTCGTTTTAGGGTCCGGGTTGGAGCCCAACAAGGTATTGATTTGGGCCACAGTGGCTGTCGCCTTGGTCTTGATAGTATCCACCATGATGATGGCTAAGCCTGCCACGTCAGCAGTAGAGCTACGTGGGTCTCCATGCAGAGTGCTCACACAGAGATCGTTGTTGGGTGTTTGCTTGCATGTATCGTCCACCAAATCGGCGGTTGACACGTGGATTTGTGTCAGAGAAAGACACATCAGACAGACAAGAAATATAGATGATCTCATTTTTTTTTTAAGAAGAAGAAGATGAGAGACAGATGGTGTGTAGGTTGTGATGATTTGAAAGACAACTTGTGGGTATTTATAGTGAGTTTGGCCTCCAGCTTTTAATGCTAATTATCATTTTGGCTTTTGACTTATCCATGTATCTTTTTTAGGAACATAAAAGAGATAATCTTACAAATCCATGCACTATTTTCAAAATTAAGGTATTTCTTTAAATGCAAAAACTTGATTAACATCCCTTTAAATGTAAAAGAGGTACAAAAAGGCCCCTGAGAATTCAGATATATCGTCACATGAGACAAAATGTCAATATAGAATTTAGTTATCATACAAGGAAATTTAGTTAATATTTTCGAAGTTACTTTTGCAAGAAGTCATCTTTGTAAATATTTTTGGAATTTTTCCTAATCCAATTTCTTATAGTTAAACGTACATGGACTTTTGAGTTGATTGTCAATTACAATTTACACGGTTATATTCCTTGATGAAAGTAATTTCTTAAAATTAAATGTACATGAACTTTTGAGTTGACAGCCATTTACACGGTTCTTGATGAAAGTAAATTTTATGTTACAATCCATTAAAATTTACAATCAAAGTAAATATGTAAAAATATAACTTATTCAAATGACACAAATCCTCAAAAGATAATTTTAAAAGTAATAGACACATACGCGTGAGTTTGATTTTTGAAAGACAACTTTGGGTTATTATATATGCGAATGAGCTTTTACGCTAAGCCGCTTTACATTGTAATTTCAAGGTAGTAACCTGTCTCACTAATGGACTCATGGGACCCCCTTTAACCTATGTCTTATGCTTGTTTGAAACGATGAGCCTCTATCACTTGAGCTGGACTCATTCTACAAGTCGACGCCTGCATTTTGGCATGTGGCCCGACCACACTGTCTAATATGGTAGTGTGTCAATACACGACGCTAAAAGGAGCGAGTCAGGCCGGGTCAAGGGTGCCAAAACACACATGCCACCCACGACTATGTCAATTCTCCTTTTTCATATAAAATTATCAATAATACCCCTCTCAACAACTATATAACGACTAGTTTGAGGGGTAAAAAGGTCTTAACATTTATGTTTTTTTTTCTTTTGCATGTGAAATTTTTATAATAGTTCATAAATAAATCTATATAACCGAGCAGTTTGAAAGATAAATAAGTAAATCACTCACTATTACTTTTCATGTCTAATACTTATATAATACCCATTTCAAGAACTATATAATGACTACTTTTAAGGGTAAATAAGTAAATGACTTACAAATGATTTTCTATAAATATCTTCACATTCTTTACACTTCTATCTAACTCTCTTTCTACAATTCTCTAAGTTAAAATTTCTACAAGTTCAGAATGGAAAACTTCATCAAGATATTACTAAGTGTAGAATTGTTCATCATCACAAGGTTGAGGTATTTATAATTTAGTTATTTCCATTTATTTTTAAATTTGTTATTTTAATTTTAATTGTTCTATTCTATCTCTACATTTCTTAATTTTTTTCCTAGAATTAAAAAATGGATCTTCTTGGCTACTCTAGATGTTGAAAACCTTGACTATAGTATTGATGAATATAATGAATTTAATCCTTTTGAAGATCATCCCACTCCCACTAGTGCCGCTTCCTCTAACCAACTCTCTAACCTTCCCCAACCCGATCCTACAGGCAAAAGACCTAGGACTAGTAGATGTACATTCGTAGTATGGAAGCACTTTTGTCTAGTAAATAAAAAATATATATAAGAGGAGAGGTGGTAAGATTCATAATGTAAATATTGTAAAAAACATATAGTTGCAAAGCTATGTTGACACAAGTCACCTTAAAAGACATGCCGAACAATGTACCAAAAAACATGGTGCATTAGATCCTACACAGTCCCAATTAAATCCAAGTGAGATAGGATCTAGTTTGTTTCAATTGACCACTTTTATATATGATCAAAAAGCTGTGAGAAATGGGTTTACTAGCATGGTAGCTAGTATGAACCTACCAATGACATTTGCATATGATCTTAAATTTGTAAATTTCATTCAAAAGTTTGTCCAACTAGCATTTCAAAGAATTCCTAGGACTACTATGCGTAATGATATAATTAACAATTATAAAACTACTAAACAATTAATAATCCAAGAACTTAATGAGCATAATGGTATTATACCAAAGGATTCCGTATATATGGACTAATCAAAGAATGATCATCGCACATGTGTGACATCACATTATACAGATTCAAATTGGAATTAAAAAGAAAGTATTAGGTTGATAATATATCATCTGCATGATGGATTTACCATATGAATCTAAGACAAGTGTTTTTAGAGAGTATAACATACAAAAAAGATTTTAGTATTACTTTGATAATGCTTCAATAATACAAGTGCTATAGATTTATTTATATCAAAGTAGAGGAGCCTACTAAATGAAATATTCCATGAGATGTTCATATATAATAAATTTAATAGTTAATATGGTTTAACATTAATAACTCCCTTCAATAGTGAATATTCTAGATGTTTACAATTTCTTATGCAATCTAGTAGATTACAAGAATTTTATGCCTTATGTAAATCGATTGGTTTAAAAAAAAGAAAATTTCATCGTGATGTACGTTATCGTTGGAATTCTACATACCTAATGTTAAAATTTTGTGTAGGGTATGATAACCTATTATCAGATTATGTTAATGGTAAGCTAGGTGAAATTAAAATAACTTCATATGATTGGGAGAAAGGTTTTGCTTTTTTAAAGTCCTTGAAAGTTTTTTACGATTCTACTAACTTATGTCTCCATTGTGACATATACCTACATTCAGATATAGCACTTTATGTGTATTTGCAATATAAGTATTGTGTTTAAACAATAAAGATATGAACATTTTTTTGTTGAAATATGTGAAAAAATGGAAATAAATTTTTTGAAATATTGGAAAAATATTCCACAACTTTTTTTAGTTTAATTTACTTGTATGGATCCAATGGTTAAAGTCAAGGTGTATAAACATTTTAAATTTCCATAACTGAAAAGGAACCAACCACCTAAACCAGAGAGGACTTAGTATATGAACAATTACACCATATATAAATATTATGAGTCTAAATATGGTAGTGTCTCTTCAAGTACTACAACTTCATTTACATTTGGAAATGATCAATTCTTCATGCAATTAGTTAGTTCTTCAAGTATGTTTGATCTTTCAAAATATTTAGATACTGATTACTTGTCATACCCATCCATGATGAAATAAATTTTTTTGATATTATGAAATGGTGGAAATCTCAAGAATCCACATTTCTTGTGCTATATAAAATGACACGTGATCAACTAACCCCACCGATGTCTACATCAGAGATCAGAATTTGCTTTTTCTATCATGTTAAATATAGATTAAAGATAGAAGAACAAGCCTCACACTAGAAATGCTTAGAAGCCTGACATGTTTGAAGGATTGGAAGAAGGACACATGGGGCCTAAAGTTGGGTAGATGATTGTAGACATAGAACTCGACGCTTGATATCAATCAAGACCAAGATGTTGGAAGAGATTAATGAATAGATTTAAGAATAAAGCATATGAAAATTGAAGAACTATATGTTGTCTTTTTTATTTAAATGTATTAAATGTGACTCATTTTAAAAGGTTGAGTAATGCATATAATTGATAGTTGGGTGGGTGCCAACCTAGTTGGGATGTACTCAAACTATAGTAATGCAATTCTCAACTTTTTTCTTGTAGTTTGTTGAAATTTTGAATATAAGAATCGTATTTTTTTATATTTCTTTTCTTTTATCTTCTAATATTTTAAATTTCTTGTTATTTTGAAAACATAAATATAAATATATATTTTTCTTAGTTTTAAAATAAAAATTAGAATTTCTCAAGCAAATTATACAATTACAACTAAATATAATTTTTTTTTTTAAAAAAAATTGATTTAATTACAGTAGTAATTCTAAAATGTGGCAAATTACTGCACGCCTCAAAGAATCTTCGCGACACGCCAACCCACCAGCTTATGGGTCATGCCGGACCAAACATTTGACTTGCACGACTCGACCCATTTTATGGATCCAAGATAGCCCCGCATGTTGACCCGCTTAAGCCTATGCAGTTGGGTCGAGCCTACCAAGCACAGCTTGTTTTGAACAGTCTAACTTGAGCTAGGCGTGATGGGTAGCTAACATATTTCTTTAAAATCCAAAAAAGATGCCAAAAGACACTCTTTAAAACAAAAAATGTACTCCATGGTTATAATTATAATATGGAGCTTTATCTTTACATTTTCTGTGCCATATTTTTGTCCAAAATGATGATATTTTCAAAGTTATTTTGAAAGAAGGTTTTACAAATAACTTTGTATCTCCTTATTTTAAACAAAGAAATATTTGGATAAAAACCTCTAAAATTGTAAATATTTTTCTTGAAATCACCCATTTTAGAAAAAAAATAATAAAAAAATCATTCTCTATTTCATATATTTGCATACGTTATATCTTAAAATAATGAGTTATTTTACAAAAACAAGAAGAGTATTTTTTCCAAAATAAAGCCAAAAAATTGATGAAGAGTCAAAATTTCCAAATAGGTTTTCAAAAGTTCTTTTATTACATCACCCTTAAATAAAGATGTTATTTTGCAACAATTTTTGGATTTGGCAGAATAAAATCTAAAAGCTATTTATAAAACTAACATCTTTATTTAAAATCCAAAAATATATATAAAAAGAAACTCTTTTGGACACAAATACCCATGAGTGAAAATGGTAGCATTTTGACTAATACTTTTTCAAGATGCTTTTAAACCAATGTATCTATATAAAATTCTAACTGCATCATACACAAACTTTTGTGCCAATTTCTACCATCTATCCTTCAACCATGAAGATACCAATGACCTCTTTCATGGCCTTTTTCTTCTTTCACCTTCTTCTTCTTCCACCCCTCGTCCTCGATCCTGTGCTGCTTTTCAAAACCCTTCAATCTCCACAAACTCCTCCATTACAGATATCAAAGGCCTAGCCCACACTGCCCTCGAGCTGGCCTTGGCCAAGGCTAACCAAACTCTAGTGCACGTGGGAAAGCTGTTCAAGAACACCTCCGACCCCGTGCTGTACAGATCCTACGGCACGTGCATTGAGGAATATAAGGGAACTGTGACGAGGCATCTGCCGGCCGCCATCACTGCTCTGGACTCCAACAACTTCGGAGTCTCCAAACAAAAGGCAGCGCCGTGCCGCCAGCGCATACATGCGGTTACAATTTGTTCCTGATAAATCACCCATGGTTGCTGAGAATAAGGTGGTGCATGGACTGTCCATTGTGGCGTCAACATTGCTGAGTTATTGCTGATTGACTGAATTTTGTTTTGTTTTCGAGCTTTGTTAATTGTACTTAGGCATGACCTGACCTGACTAGAGTTATATGATTAGATTAGAATTATATCAATAAATCACCCTTCTTTCTTACTTAAAGAAAAAGGGTTAGAAAAAACAAGAATTTTTCTTAAGGGAAAGAGGCCGCTAGGTTTTTTCCTTTTGGTCTAATAGGATTTGAAATTTGAAATATTTTGTTATTGAGTAATTTGAATTGGAGGTCTAATGATGATGCATTGCCCCTTTAATCATTGATTTTTAAGACTTCCCCAAATTTAGGGACCCTCAATCAAATCAAAGGGTGAAGTAAGTTAAAAATAACACAAATACCAAACTCAACAAAGTGCAAGTACTATATCTTTTAGTCTTTACTTTTAATGTTTTTTAATAATACTTCCTATGCATACTTTTGATATTTTACTCCCCATGCATACTTTTGATATTCTTTGACTTTATATTCTTCACTTTTTTTTGTCTCGACTTTTTCTCTCCGCTTGAAGACTCACCTCATTTCATATCTTTAATTTAATTTTTTTTTCTTATTTGTCATTATTACCATTCTAATCATTTTCTTTTATTTATATTTAGCAAAACAAAAGTTGGAATAATAGTATATAACAGTTACCTTTTTGTTTAAAATCTATCTATTTATACTTTACTCTTAAAAGTGCGCATTTTAAAACATTTCTCAATTTCAAAACTATCTCACTTTGATTTTTATTTACCTTAAATAAAACAATATATTTTCATTAATATTTTGAATTCTCTTAATATAAGAATATTATACCAAATCAATCCTTTTTAATTTCACGCTTGACCGGATTTATTACTTTTCTATATTTATGTTCTTAAATAAGGTAAGGTAAGAGTTTCAAAACTTAAAGCTTTCAATGCATGTTTTACACTTTCCAATTTCAAAATCTTTTATTAACATTTAATAATTTCGACATAATAATAATATGATACTATATTTATTCGATCAGTTTCAAGGAGATTTATTGTCATTTATTTTCTTTACTTTTTATATTTATCTTCTCTTCCATAAATATTCAAATATCTCTTTCTCATTATTTATTGTAATTCAATTCCTCTATATATTCCAATCTCGTATATTCAATTATTCTTATATATTCATCTTCTTTGACAAGCCAAGTTTGGAAATCAAACCAAAGTTCTTTTAATTCTTAGTTATTGTTTTGGATATATAGATTTTAAAATGTTTATAATCAGATTTCAGTATTTCTAAAATAAATATGTGGTATATTTAATAAATATTTTAAATTTTAGAGTACTTAAATGCTTGATTTTTTTTTTAAATCACTTTTCAAGTGCTTTAAAGAAAACATTTTTAATGTTTCCTTTCCTAAAGTTTGAAAATGTTTTTATCTTAAAAATATTTTTAAATTATATTTACAATTACAAACACTGAACAAATGCACAAAAAAGTATCCATTTTATATAGGGAAAGTTAAAATAGATAATTAAAAATAATAATAAAATTTAAAAATAAATAAAATAATTTATTAATTTTGAGCATATAATAGTCTATTCTATAAACTACCTTACCATTTATATACTTTATTTGACGTGAATTTACTATCTCAAAATTAATACCTTATTTTTTTATCTCATATTCATAAATATGTTTTTATCTCATATTTCATAAATATTAAATATCCTAATAGCACTTTTCAGTGTCTTTACTTCTATGTTTGAAATTAATGAGTAACGATCATAGCCAAAGGTTTCGAAACCACCAAAAGATATTAATGTCGTGAGTACAAGTATAATTTAATGTTGTTTTATCATACATGAAATTTACTTGCCTTAAATTCTGATTTAATTTAAAGGAGTTTTTTAAAAATATATATTTAATTTAAAAACAAAAATGTATTTGGAAACTTAAAATCTTAATAATTTATTTTACATTTTAAAATAAAACTTTTATATAAGAAGTTTTATTATCAATCATATCTTTATATCCATCAATTATTTGGTCTTCAATTCATAGTTTAATGAAAAAAAGTGAAAGTAATTAAATAAATTATCAAAAATTATTTTGAACATATTTTCAAAAAACTATTTCTATTAAAATTTATCTAATCGTGTTTTCAAGTGTATAAAAATATATTTTATTTGAAATCGTGTATAAAAAGATATAAAATCGAGTTTTCTATTACTTTTAAAATTCCTCAAAAGTGTATTTGTTCCATAGTTTCTACTTTTGCTCAAATTAAAATTTTATTTTCTCTTTTCTATAGAGGAATCATGTTCAACACATAAATATGGATAATTAATATTTTATTCTCTTAGCTTACTTAAGCCTTTTCATATTGATTGGACTATAAAAGTCCTTGTGCTTCGTCGAGAATCAGTCAAGCATTATAAAAATTCAAATGGCTCTGGGAAAATTTGAAAGAAAAATTATAATGGATGATAAGGTTTGATGAAATTTGCTTATAATTGTACTTCCCCCTATATTTAATCTTATGTGACTTTTTGAATATATTTTATTCACTTTTTAACGTATTAAAATTGTGTTAAAAATATCTCTTTAATCTCTTACAGGGAACACACAAATGCAAGCTATTTTCTTCAATGATATGGTTGATATGTTCGAGAATGTTTTTTAGATAAAGGGAAAACATATATCATATCGAATGGATAGCAAAGCAAGTGAATAACAACTTTTAAATGTGCTTGACTCCCTTGAGTTTATGTTATATGTTCATAGTTAGCTGAGGAGGTTTAACTGATATTAATTGATGTATCATATTTTCTATATAATTTCATCAACCTTATGACCTTCAGCATCTTAGAGGCTAATAATCTAATGGTAAGTGTGTTTTGTAGTAGTAATTGTTGTAATAACACTAACAACAACAACAACAATAACAATGAATACATTTTTATTTTTTGAGATATTAACAATTTTTAATTTTTCATATGATATTTGTAGATATAATAGATGTTGTTGTGAAAGTTGAACCTCTTATGTTGATAAAGAAAATTGGAGCTCTCAGACACCTATCTACATAATGTTATACCTATGAATTCATGGTATTCATCTTATCTCTTTGAAAATAATTTTCTCTCACAAAAACAATTTATTTTAGTTATTACAATATTATAATATAATAAATTTATTCATAACTCTTCTTTTACTCATTTATTTACAATTGATACAATTACGCTGATTAATCGTGTGGAGACCTTGTGCAGAAATGAAGGACAATTGTTGGAAGAAGAACTTTCTAAACCCATTGCTTTATCAAAAGAAAACTCACAATCTATGTAGTTACATATTATAAATCATTTTATTATTTATTTAAAAAATACTTTGTTATTTATTTCAACTATTCAAACATTTAATTGCTAATACTGTGGAATTTGTGTCTTTTTACACTTTCGATCACCATGGTCTACATCAACCCAAATCTTGAAGAAGTTGAAAAATACAAAGAATGGTATGCTTCAAAAAATTATTATTTCATTTTCTTTCTTGATAAGTGTTAGCGATTTTCTGCAAGCTCATGGGTCACACAAGTAATACAGTGAACTAACAAGTCTAGATATTGATCCCATATGGAAGGTATGGTTTTAATGAGGATTGAGTACTCCGGCTACTGAAGTCGTTCACTATTTGAGCGACTCGATGGTTGGGTAAAAAAAAGGGTTTCCTAAACTAAACTAAAAACAAAACAAAACAAAATAAATGTAGGTGATCAATGTCTCGGCCACAAGGAATGAAGTAACATCGAGCACATAACCCGGGCGAAAGATTCAGGTTGATTGGGTAAAACCCGAGTAAATTTGAATTTTTTCCGAAAAATGGCAATACGGTAAATTGCCGCTATAGTATAAGTTGCAAAACTGAAAATTTTCTAGATTTTGGATGACGAAACAGACCTTGCCGTTGGATTCGTCTCGCGAAATCTAGTTATCCAGACAAATTTTTTTATTCCGAGACAATCAGATTTTCACAATTTTCGCGTCGGGTGCTTGGTAGACCCCAAAAACAGGATTTTTGAGAAAAAAAAAATCTCGAAAGTGGAAATAAATTAAGTAAAGTTCATTTAAAGTAAATTGAACTTGAACCGAGACGAAATAAATTGTTTCGGGATAGAAACGAACTCGGACAAGTCGCAAACAAGTGGCACGATGTGGGCCAAGTTTTTAAGACTTAAGTCAAAGTAGAAAATCAGATTTAGAGGGGGAAAGGAGCATACTTTCTGATGGAGAGAAAAGAAAGAAATTAAAACTTCTCTCTTCGATCTATGGAGTTCCGTCGGTTGGAATTCGTCGGGCCAAGAACGAAAGTTCATCTACTAGACAAGGGCTACGCGTGAGTACCAAAAAGGAGGGATTTCACCTAAGATCTAAAGGAGGATATTTTGGGAAATCAAAATTTTCGGGATTAGGAGGTGTTCTTGAGACCTCCTTCGGTTCTACTACTCTCCAAGAGGTAGGGATTCCTCCTACTTTGGTTTATTTTCCATTCTAAGGGCTGTTTGGTTATGTTTTATGCCCTAAGGGGCTGTTTGGCCATTTTTTTGCCTAAGGGGCTGTTCGGCAAAATTTTGGGATGAGGAAATAGTGCCTTGTTTTGACCCTATTGATGTCCAACTTTTGGGGTTGATTTTCGATTAGAAAAAAGAGAGAATTTGGACTAGTGTCCTACATGACAATTGTAGCTGAAGTTGTGAACTTGAGGTTAGGCTTTTGAATTACTCAAATAAAACCTCTATAGCTCAAGTCATGGTCCATTTAATTTCCGGAATTATCACAGGTTAGGCTGTTAATTGTTTGTGTCCAGGTTTTGGGACTGGTTTTCGGTTGGGAAAAAGAGGTAATTTGGATTAGTGTCCTTCATGACAATTGTAGCTGAAGTTGCGAACTTGAGTTAGGATTTTGCATTACCCAAATTAGACCTCTATAGCTCAAGTTATAGTCCATTTAATTTCCGGAATTGTCACAGCTTAGGCTGTTAACTGTTTGTGTCTAGGTTTTGGGACTGATTTTCGATTGGGAAAAAGAGGTAATTTAGATTAGTGTTCTTCAAGAAAATTGTAGCTGAAGTTGTGAAATTAAGGTTTGGCTTTTGAATTATCCAAATCGGACCTCTATAGCTCAAGTTATGGTCCATTTAATTTATGGAATTATCACAGCTTAGGCTGTTAACTGTTTGTGTCCAGGTTTTGGGATTGATTTTCGGTTGGGCCAAAGAGGTAATTTGGACTAGTGTCCCTCATGCAATTGTAGCTGAAGTTGTGAACTTGAGGTTAGGCTTTTTAATTACCCATATTGGACCTCTATAGCTCAAGTTATGATTCATTTAATTTATGGAATTGTCACAGCTTAGGCTGTTAACTATTTGTGTCTAGGTTTTGGGATTGATTTTTGATTGGGAAAAGAGGTAATTTGGACTAGTGGCCTTCATGAAAATTGTAGATGAAGTTGTGAACTTGAGGTTAGGCATTTGAATTACCCATATTGGACCTCTATAACTCAAGTTATGGTTTATTTAATATCTGAAATTGTCACAGCTTAGGTTGTTAACTATTTGTGTCTAGGTTTTGGGACTGATTTTTGGTTGGGAAAAAGAGGTAATTTAGACTAGTGTCCTTCGTGACAATTGTAGCTTAAGTTGTGAAATTGAGGTTAGGCTTTTGAATTACCCAAATTAGACCTCTATATCTTAGGTTATGGTCAATTTTCTAGGACTGCCATAGGCTGCCCTGTTTTGACCCCACACACTATCTAGATTTTGTGACTGATTTCCAGTTGGGAAAAGAGGGAATTTGGATAGTGTTCTCCATGGAAATTATAGCTACATTTGTAAAATTGATGTAGGCTTTTTAAATCACCCAAATTTGACCTTATAGCCTGGGTTATGGTTCATTTCTGACTCAAGTACAACTTAGGCTGCGAATGGCTCAGGTCAAGATTTCAGATCATAGGGACTACGCTTCTAAACCGAGTCTGTTCAAGTGGTCTATTATGGCTTGTTGTGTGGAATATTCAGGCATCCTATGCCAACGCTCTTAAGGACTGCTGTCATCGCTGAGCTCGAGTGACATGCTCGTGATAATTAATCAAGGTTAATATACGTGTTTAATGTATTGACATGTGATGAATTGTGTTCATATATTATTGGCCATTACATGGCATGTTGTAGGCTATTTTGTGGAAATTCTATGTCATAATTTAACCTAAAGGATAAAGTGCGTTGTTACTTGACTAAGTAATGATTTGATTGTGATGTTGATATATGCGCGTATGATATATTGACATGAATGAAATTTTGCGGAGATTACATGCATGTTAGATATAATTGTCCATGATGCATGGGTGATATGCATGAGTAGAATTGTCCATATAGCATTTATCATATATGTGACATGGTATAGGCATGAAATGGCACGTCGCATTGCATATGCATGGGGACATCGCATGAAATGGGTTTGAGTGCATGATTATAATCAACACTGCGGTTCGTGTTTGATCAAGGGCTTCGTATGGCGGACAATGTCCAACAGGTCGCAGGTCAAAGTGAAACGAAAATGAAATGTGTTGGGTATTAACAAGTAGGATAGACACTCTTCTCGATGAAAGCCCCGTTAGTTTTGGTTATACATATGTGTCCAACTGAAAGCTAGTGAGTGTAGGAAGGGTCATGGGTCACTGCGGAGACTCCCTAAATTACTCACAAAAAGACATAATAATCTTGAATATAAATGATCATTGATGTAACATCCAAAAAGCTTTTTGGTTTGAAAACAATGGAATTTTTAAAATGATCACCCCACGTAATCCAAGAATGATGGATCTTTATCACATAGGTTTCACAATGTGATAGAAGCTCACAATTCCTAGTTTGATGGAGTCGGTGAGGACTCCTAAGATACATGACATGGTGAGTCACATTTCATTTATGAGGATGTAGAATTCCATTCTAGGTTTGTATAATCTGATCGAATGTGTTTTTTTTTTTTTTTTTTCAGGACATGACCATTGCATGTGCACTTAGGTGGGGAGTAGTCTCTGTAGAGAAGTTTACTCTATTGGGCATTGCTCACCCCATCATGGACCCCTTCAGTACGTGAGTGTGCAGGAGAAGACGCTCACTGAGGCCGCCTTATCGTGGAGGAAAGCCCTGTCAGGCTTGGCTCGCTTTGTAAAATATATTGTAACAAAATTGCTTTGATATATAAGCTGTAAAGAGTATCGTAATTAAACTCTTAAGGACTGCGGGTATTATAAATTTTGTGCATTATGTTCGAGTATGGATAAATGGACCCTATGTAGTCATTTCACTGTGATGGACCTTGTGAGAGTGTCATGATATGATAATTGGTCTTGATGGGCTATGCTATTAGTTGTTGTATTGTGCTGTATTTTGTAGTGCTCCCGTATTGTGCTGAGACTTTGTCTCGATTTTATTTAAATTATGGGTCTTGTGAAAGGGGACACAATAAAGGCAGAATGAAGTTATTCGACATTCACAAGTTTTCCATGGGTTAACGATTGGTCAACGGACCCCCGGGTTTTGGGGCGTCACAACTTGGTATCATAGCTTAGGTATACGAATACCCAGGCCTGAGGGCCGCTCAAAGGATTTATGAGCATCCGATACCAAAGATCACAAATTTTTGCATCGTGAGCTTAGGTATATGAGCAATTCAGGCTTCAAGGGCATAGGCCTAGGCCAAAGACATTTATGGTGCATCCGATACCACACAACTTGGTATCGAGCTGCAGAGGTATGCGATTACTAGATCATGGACATGGGTTTAGACCATTGTATCTATCAGGCATTTTCATGTTTAGTGCTTATGCTGCATGATTTTGTGTTGTGTGATGTGAATTATATACATGTATATGGAAAAAAAGAAACACTAGGGTTAGAAAACATAACTCGGGGTGTGATATGTATTGTGGTGAATTATAGCATGGTAAAATGTATATGGAAAAAGAGGAACACTAGTATTAGAGAACATTACTCAGTGGGTTCGAAAATGAATGAACTGATGAATTCAGATGAGGTTTATTAGTAATGCATGCACTTAATAGTTAGACAAGGGAGAGGGATCTCGCAGATTATGGAGATTTCCTCACCTCCGATGCCATTAGGATAAGGCTTACAAATGCGATTCCAACTTAGAGGGTAAATTCCTAGCATGGTGGGATCAGTCAAAGCCTCAAGGAACTTGAGGCAATGACATTGAAGAGTTCCGTGGAGCTCTTATGGACAAGTGTTTCCGGCCTACTCGACATGCAAAAGCTCTGGAGTTCTTAGAACTAAAACAAGGGACGACAAAGGTTCGTTGAATACGTGGCGAGTCTACTTAATTAAATTGGGCTTGCTGATAATTGCGTACTACGCACATGGGCAAAGTGAGAAAGTTCGAGCATGGTCCTAAATTGTCCATCCGGGGTAAAATCACTTGACTCCTCCCTACAAGACATAGATTTGACACATGCGCCATGGCTACTGAGAGGAGGTGATTAGAACACCCAAGAGGCGGTGTTAAAGTTATGAGATTTGAGCTTAGACGCTGAAACCTTGAAAAGTCGATTCATGAGTCTCTCCCTCATGAACTAGGTGAACATTAATCGTGATATGCCGGGATTATGAGTTAGAGATCCCAGGGTTCTACCACCGCGGACCCCGTGGTCGCGGACATGTCGAGTCTTACGTCATCCTTGACGGATCAGTCGATTCGCGACACCGAGTTGTCATAGATCAGGACGCAGCAGAGCTACTCCTACACATTCGACTGCATTTGTGTTATGTTTCAAGCGATAAGCAATGACGCTTTACCTGAGCCGTGCATGACTCTGTGTGGCACAGAAGCCGAGGTTAGCCGGCAAGCCTTACTCGAAGACGAGGCGAGATGGGAGTCGAGTATACCTCGAGTGGTTTCCGAGTATGAGGATGTTTTTTTCAGACGAGCTATCGGGATTACCTCCAGATAGTGGATGTAGACTTAACCATCGAGTTACACTGCATATCGCCATTTCTATGACTTCGCATAACGGGCGCCTCACACGTAGTGAACCTCAAGGTCCAATTGCAAGAATTGTTAGACAGGGGTTTTATTAGACCGAGCACTTCACCTTGGGGCGCTCCGCTTTGTCACAAGGAGAAGTAGTAATATTCTTCGCCTACGCATGATTATCGACAATCGAACAAGGTTACTATCAAGAACAAAAATTCTTCAGCTGGAGATTGATGATTTTGCTTGATCAACTAAGAGAGGCACGGTCTACTCTAAGATAGATCTCTAAGACCTAAGTATCTCGCTTGAGAGTTAGGGGAGGCAAACATCCTAAGATGTCAGACGGGTATGGGCATTTCGAAGTTCATATGGATGTGCTATCTGGACAATGCATCGCTTAAGTGGCATTCATGGATCTTATGCATAGGGTGTTCCAAATACCTAGACGGCTCATTATGGTTTTCAGGATGACACCTTGATCTACTCCAAGTCTGAGGAGGATCATGAGGGTCACTGAGGATTGTACTGCACCTGAGGAGGAACATCACCGGTGCCAAATTCAAAGAAGTGCGAATTTCGATTACTAAGGTGTGATTCTTAGTGCACGTGTACCCGCCTCGGCATCGTGACCTTGAGGAAGCTAAGGCGCTGATAAGTCAGAGAGACTGTCGTCTTCGAGATGTCACGCTGACTGGCAGGTACTGCGAGGTTCATCGAGACTTCTCCTACAGTCAGACCTATGACGATCAACTCGAAAAGATGTCAAGTTTGAGGAAATAGATTCGCGTGAGAAGGCATTCCAGAATCTGAAAAAGAGGCTTACTTCAAATTCCTATTCGATAGTCCTCTTAAAGGGATGAGGTACATAGTGTATTGTGATGTTCCATGACTACTAGGATGTGTTTTGATGCAGTTCGAGAGGTTGTGGCTTATGGTTCTCGGATAATGAAGAACCACGAGTAGAGTTACCCCACGCTTGATATGGAGTTGGCATCCATTGTCTTTGCTTTGAAGATTTCGTGCCACTACCTATACAGTGAACAATTCGAGGTATTTTCAAACCATAAAAGTCTGAAATACATTTTCACACAGCGGGACCTCAACATGAGGTAATGCAGGTGGATGGAGTATCTAAAGAATTACGATTTCACTTTGCATTACCATCTTGGTAAGGCAAATGTGGTGGCTGATGCGCTCAGTCGGAAGTCATGGGGAGTATTGACTAGCATAGCTTCCCAGGAGTGGCGATGATCGAGATCAGACGACATTTCGAATCAGAGTAAAATGATCGAATCGTGGTACTGAGAGTTTAAAGGGCTACGCCTTCCCTATCGAGTGATTGAGTCCCCAAGAACAGACACAGAGATATTTTCCATTAGGAATGTATAGACTGCATAGTGATTTGAAGGCTGACCATTCCACACGATGGTGTTTAAGATAGGGAAGAGTCAGGTTCCCCGCCACGTATCTCGAGAGAGGAGATCCCCAGTGGAGTCTGAATGTTTTCATTTTGTCGGGCAGCACCATGGAACGAAGATGTACCATGATCTCTAATGCTGGTATTACTTAGAGGGATGAAGAACACGTTAGAGACTTTCTTGCTTGGTCGATGGTATCACATGTCACTGTGCAAAGGCTTAGAACCAGAGGTTAATGATTACTTCCATCCTCGAGGTAGCTACGGGAAGTGGAGCATGTCACGATCGATTTTTCGAATCTTAATTTTGCCATGGACATTGCGAGGAGGAAGGATTTAGTGTGGGTGATAAGGATCTGACTTACCAACCCAAGACACTTTTCAAGCAAGTAAGTGCATGAACTTCACTTGAGTGAATTTTGGCGTTTTATATATGAGAGATTGTCCGATTACATGGAGTGACAGTCTCTATAGTATCAGATTGGGATCCCAAGTTTACGACTCATTTTTGGGAGAGTTTCCAGCGAGCCATGGGAACACGCTTGGATGATGAGTATTGTTGTTTTCCCTCGGTGACTGAATGGTCGCCAAAGAGGACCATCCAGACTTTAGAGCACATGCACGCATGTGTCCCGACTTAAGGGTAGTCGAAGAGCACTACTTCTGGAATTGGCTCACAACAAGGCTATCAAGAGAGCATGATGGCACCCTATGAGGTAATCAGATGGGGAGGCCATGCCATCTCCAATTTATTGGATTCGAGGGTGGGAGAGACCTCCACGAGTCCTGATTTGGTTCAGAGACACTCCGAGAAGGTAGACTTGATACGAAAAACGCTTCTCACTCGCTTTAGAGCTATTTAAGAGATATGCCGATGTGATGGAAACCACTTCAGAGCTTGAGGTGGGTGATAATGTCTTCTCGGGCTGCATGCCTAAGAGAGAAGTGGGCCGGCTCTGGCAAGCGGTTACCGCCAAGGCAGGATTCAGCCCTTGAGATGACTCAAGAGGTGGGCACGCCAAGATTCGCTGGCTCTGCCACCTCAAGTTTACTCCGTTCATGCTTGTTCCATGTCTCCATGTCTCTAAGTACACCTGCATCCCGATTCATGTAGTGGATCACTGAGCTCACGTTGATGCCGATGAGACCTTGAGAGGACTCAATGCGTATTATGGATAGCTAAGATCAGGTTTTACGAGGCAAGACTGTGAGACTAGTAAAGGTGTTATGGAAGCACCGAGGAGTGGAATAGGCAAATACTGGAGCGCAAAGACACTATTCATGCCACTTATCCCTTAGGCAAAAGGTATGTTTTTAGTCATTGATACAAAATGATCACAGAAGGTGTGATTGTACATGTATGTATGTGAATTTTAGATGTACCTTGGTGGGGAAGAATGTAAAACTCGTAAATTTGATTTTTTTTTGAAAGTGGCAAAAACTTAAATTGTCAGCTATAGTATAAGCCAAAACATGAATTTTTCTAGATCTCTGGGATGACCGAAACTGACCATCGCTGGATTTGTCTCACAAAATTCTAGTTTTAGATGAATTTCGTTAAATTATAAGACAAGCAGATTTTTACGATTGGGACGTCAGTGCCCGACGTGACTCCCAAAACGGATTTTGAGGAAAAAAAAAAAAAATCTCAAAGTGAAAATAATTAAGCAAAGTTCATTTAAAATAAATTGAACTTGAACCTGGATGAATAAATTGCTTTGGGACGTAAATGGACTAGTCTTGACCCCGCCTATGCATACGTGGCGATGTGGGCCAAGTCTTTAAGACTTAAGTCAAAGTAGAAAATCAGATTTAGAGGGGAGAAAGGAGCAGATTTTCTACTGGAAAAAGAAAAGAAAAGAAAAATTCCCCGTAGAGAGAGAAGGAGAGAAAAGAAAGAAATTCAAACTTATCTCTTCAATCTACGGAGTTTTGTTGGACCAAGAACGAATGTTCATTTATCATGCTGCTTAATGGAAAACAGAGGTGAGAGATTCCAAGCAACACCTCCATGGTCCGTGGTACTTCGATTTCTGCAATCCAAAATCTTTGAATGAGGTGTTCTGGTGATCTTCCTTCATCTCGCATTGTTTTTCCGCAGGCAGAGATTCTCCCGCTCGATTTATCTATCCGGCAGACTGTCGCTGCGCTTTATGCCATAAGGGGCAGTTTAGCCCTTTTTCGCTTAAGGGCCGACATAAAATTTCCTGATAGCGAATAGTGTCTCGTTAATCTCTATGATGTCCAAATTGGGGCTGATTTTTCGATTAGCAAAAGGAATTTGACCAGTGTCCTCTATGACAATTGTAGCTGAAGTTGTGAATTTGAGGTTAGGTTTTTGAATTACCAAAATTGGACCTCTATAGCTAAAGTCATGGTCCATTTAATTTCCAGAATTGTCATAGCTTATGTCAAGAACTGTCTGCGGCTTAGTTTTGTGGGACTGATTTTCGGTTGTGGAAAGAGGTAATTTTGACTAGTGTCCTTCATGACAATTGTAGCTACAGTTTTGAACTTGAGGTTAGGCTTTTGAATTACCTAAATTGGACCTCTATAGCTCAAGTTATAGTCCATTTAATTTCCGAAATTGTCACAGCTTAGGCTATTAACTGTTTTCGTCCAAGTTTTGGGACTGATTTTCGGTTGGGAAAATGAGGTAATTTGGACTAGTGTCCCTCATAAAAATTGTAGCTGAAGTTGTGAAATTGAGGTTAGGCTTTGAAGTATCCAAATTGACTTCTATATCTCAAGTTATGGTCCATTTAATTTTATGGAATTATCATAGCTTAGCTGTTAACCGTCTATGCCCAGGCTTGGGGACTAATTTTAGGTTGGGAAAAAGAGTAATTTGACCAGTGTCTCAAGTGAAAATTGTATCTGAAGTTGTGAACTTGAGGTTAGGCTTTTTAATTACCAAATTGGACCTCTATAGCTCAATTTGTAGTCCATTTAATTTCCGGAATTGTCACAGCTTAGGCTGTTAACTGTTTATGTCCGAGTATTGGGACTGATTTTTGGTTGGGAAAATGAGGTAATTTGGACTAGTTCCCTTCGTGAAAATTGTAGCTGAAGTTGTGAAAGTGAGGTTAGGCTTTTGAATTACCGAAATTGGACCTCTATATCTCAGGTTATGGTCCATTTTCCAGGACTGCCACAAACTGCCCTGTTTTGACCCCATACACTGTTCAAATTTTGGGACTGATTTACGAATGGGAAAAAGAGGAAATTTAGACTAGTGTTCTCCATGGAAATTATAGTTGCATCTGTAAGCTTGATGTAGGCCTTTGAATCACCCAAATTGGACATGTACAACTCATGTTATGGTCCATTTCCTGAGATTGCTACATCTTAGGCTGTTTAATGGTCCTTGTCAAGATTTTGGATCAAGATGACGCTTCGAACCGGTCTAACTCTTGCGGGTCTATTACGACAAGTTGTCATTGCTTGAGTTTGATGACATGCTCGTGGTAATTGATCGAGGTTAATATGTGTTTAATGTATTGACATGTGATGAATTGCGTAGACATGATCGTTATGATGAGATGTCAGAGGCTATTTTAGCTGACATGCTATGTCATAATTCCTAAATTCCTTAGAGGATAAAGTGCATCGCTACTTGACTAAGTAATGATTTGATTGTGATGTTGATATACGCAGTATGATATATCGACATGAATGAAATTTTGCAAGAGATTACATCTGTGTTTGATATATCTGTCCATGATGCATGGGTGATATGCATGAGTAGAATTGCCCATATATGATTCATCATATATGACTACGGTATAGGCATGAAATGGCCCATCGTGCATTGCATATGCACTGACACGATGAAATGGGTGCGAGTGCATGGTTGAATTAACACTTTGTTTGTGTTTGATTAGGTGGGTCAGACGGTGGACAACATCCAACTAGGTTAAACGCCAAAGTAGAAACAAAAAATGAAATATGTGTGTCAGTAATAGCAACAGATAGGTGACCCCCGTGAGCTCCTCGTTAGTTTTGGTTATACATATGTGTCCAACGATGAAAGCCCGTGAAAGTGTAGGAAGGCTTGCAAAATCCGTGGTGAGACCCCGAAAATTTGCTAGCCACAAAAAGACACATGATTTTGAATATAAATGATCATTGAGGTGTAACATCCAAAAAGCTTTTGGTTTGAAAAACAAATGAAATTTGTTTTGTAAAATGATCATCTGATATAATTCAGCAATGATGGATTTATCACGATGGGTTTCTGGTGATTGTGTGATAGAAGTCAAGTTGACTCTGGGTTTGATTGAGTCTATGAGGACTTGGTACAATGGGACATGGTGAGTCGCATTTATCCATGGCATGTAGAATCTATTCCCAGTTCGCGGAATCTCGATCGAATGTGCTTTTGGTGACATAACCATCGATGTGCAAAGAAGGCGCAGCCTTGCAGAAGTTTATTTATTGGAGCATTGCTCACCCCGGCCGCGAATTTCCTTCGCGCATTGTGGAGCCGTAGTGAGACTAGTGTTCACTGATATCGCCACAGGAAAGCCGTTATGGACGGTTCTTACTTTTGCAAAATATATTAGAATAAACTGCTTTGATATATGTTTTTGTGTAAAGAGTATCAGAATTAAAACTTTTAAGAGCTATGGTATTATATCCTGCGCATACGTTTGAGTATGGATAAATGAACCCTATGCGGGTCATTTTTACTCGCGATGGACCCGAGAGGTCATGATATGATAATCAGCCCTGACATTATGCTGGTTATCCGTTGTACAAAGGCATTGGTAAAGCCCTCGCATAAAGGAGACTCATTCTACTTTTATTAAATTATGGGTCTCAGAAGGGACATAGTGTGGTATCTAGTTACTCGACATCCACAAGTTTTTTTATGGACGATTTGCTAGTCAACTGACCCAAGCCGGGGCGTCACAGACATTCCATTTATGGTTTATATTCATTAAGTGTTGATTAAGTGAATGTACACTTATGTATGTCCAAGGAATCTGATATGAGGTTTACACTTTCGTGTCTCTCCTCAATTTCTCACACCAACTCCCTATTCTCCTCTGGTCCATCTAGGTCATCACATGGTACTTCTTTATAAGGTAGTGCTTTTCTTAGGAATCCAATTGGCCACCTCTCTCACCCATACAATAGACTACTCGAACTATGCTCTGATCAATCCCTTTCTGGCCCATACAATGATCCCTCAAGCATAATGCTGAGATGTGCCAATTCCTATTAAAAATCCAATTTAGTGCTAGGCATTCCTAATTCCCTAGACTTCTTTGATTAGGTCACTACAACAAATTTGGTCTATAGCCACATTACTAAGACGACATTTTTTTTGTAAACATCACTTAAACGATATAAACCAACATTTTAGCAACGATTCCATAAAATGTTATAATACAGAAAACTTAATACATAAAACTTTTAGTTATAATTTTGCTATATTTTAAAAAATGCTAGAATATAAGCAAATATTAGCGATATCTTCTCGATACATTTAACAAACATTGTTATGTTTTTGTGGATATATAACTAAAAATTAAATAAATTGTATTACAAATTTATTTGTTAATGTTTTTAGCAATACATATATATAGGTCGATAATTTGCCAAGCAACATTTAAAATGATGTTTTATAAAATGCTTTCTAGATTTATATTTTACAATGTGTATGGTGACTTTTGTCAAAATTTTGCACAGAAAAAAATGCTAGTGGACATTGTTTGTGATAATTTAACAAACATTGCTATGTTTTCAGGACATATAACCCACAATTAAATGAATGTAGCTACGTGATATATTTCAGGCCAACGTTTTTTTAGCAATGCTTGTATAAATGTCGATTATTCACGACATTTAAATGTCATTTTAAGTAAATCGTGAGTTTATAGACATACTTATGATGCATATAGTGACTTTAGACAAAATATTGCATGGACAATGTTAATGACATTATTTATGACAATTTAACAAACATTGCTAAAAAAATATATCATAAATGTACAGTTCAAATTGAATTATTTATTTTACTAAAAGAATGGACTTAATGAACAAAAAAAAAAGTACATGGTTAACTTTATGATAATTTAAAACATATATCCGATTAATTTAAATGCCTATTAAATTACTTCAGATATATCACAAATAATTTATATGATTAAATTCTGTGCTCATAAAAGGGATTGAATGGATTTAGAAAAAGTTGATTTTCCATCATTATGTAGTTTAAGATACAACAGTAATCATCTAGACTCCTAATGAGAAAACAAAAGGACCAATATGTTTGTTTTGTCTTGGTCGTACGATAGCATTATGTGGGTAGAGCAATAATATGAGATCTAGCTTACTCATTTATAAATATTTAAATAGGGTCTTAATTAATAACCACTTCATATATCAATATGCATGTCTATGAGATCAATTTTTGAAAATGAACCGCCTTTAGTTTGTTCACTTCTTTTTTTTGGGATCAAATGACATTATGAAAAAGAAATGACACTAATAAATATTAATGGAATTATAAATTATAACTAAGTGAAATATACATACATTCTAGATCTCAAATATATCGCAATTCTACAATATATATTGTGATGCCCTGTGTCCGGGGTCCTATCGACCAACCATCAACCTCGGGCTTAATTTCTACCTTTAGGTCACACGCACCCAAGCCTTGGTACCAAACCGGTACCATTTATTCATAGACATCGAGTTACTCGGCAGCACCTCGATACGTCCCTTCATTAGGACCTATTCATTCATATTTAAGTTAAAATATGAGACTAATACACTTAGATACAGTCCATAAGAGTCCGATCACGACCCTCTTACCATTATTACATACATGACTATATTGACAATAGTAAAAAAGAATTTAATTACAATTCTTTATATTAAAAATTTCGTGCTAGAACTAGTTTGTTCTGGGACACTTTACAAAGGGGGATTTATCAAGGCCATATGTTGGCCTTTTCACAAATCACGCCGTTTGAGCCGTCCCACCGGTGTCGACCCTTCCACCCCGAAAGGGTTGTCCCATAAAGGTGAGCCATGCCCAAGAGAATGCCTCCCACAAGGACTACTCCCACCTGGGCGCAATACGCACGCCACGTTCACGCACTCAAACACATTCCAAGTAAAATGCAGTTTCTACCATGGAATTTCTACATGCCATGAATGAGATGAGACTCATCATGCCCCATGTCCCGAGTCCTCACCGACTCCCTCATACAATGCCTAAGCCCATGTGTGATAAACCATCATTCTAGATGACATCTAATGATCATTTTTCAAAAACAAATTTCATTTATTTATAAACAAAAGCTTTTTGGATGATACATCACAATGATCATTTATATTCAAATCATGCTTTATTGTGGGTAGCTGATTTTGGTTGTCACACCGCAGCTTCGCAAACCTAGACACTTTTACCACTGGGGTGGACTCTTGCTTGACCATAATCATGTCTGGTCTTTCACCAAGGGCTCTATCCTTCGTCGACACCTGGCACATATTTTCTTTACCATTTTATTCAACCTTGTGACTCTGTTGGACGTTGTCCCATTTAACTGAGCCCGCCCAATCAAATACCAAACGCAGTGTCGATTTACCAACCATACACTTACACTCATTTAATGCGATGTCCTCGTGCATATGCAATGCAAAATGTCATTGCATGAATGTTATATGAGACATTTACATACCATATTTTATACTCAGTATCATGGATAATTATATTACACGCATATAATTTACATCCATCAATGTTAATATATCTAAACACTCATATATCAACATAAATCAACACACAATCCAGCATGTCAACACAACAAGCATTCCATACACATGCTATAAAAACAGGCCACAACAAGGCCACAAACTAGGCTTAGAATTTCCTAGAAACTATCCACAAATAGGCCACACACATAGGCCACGAATCGGCCACCAAACAGTCATAAACTATCTAATACAGCTCTTTGAAAAGAGTATGAAACGCCTAAGGATGTGAGAACCAAATACCATTCACTAGCATATGGTTATATTCTAGACTCAAAGAGCTTTCCATAGATCTAAGAACATGCGAATCGGAGTTCGAACGAGAAAGTTATGGTCGTCCAAAGTTGAGGTGTCGCGATTTCGCACTGGTGTGCGAATTTTCTCCATAACAGCTTCTCAGATAATTGAGTGTTACTGAATAACTTATAGCATACCATGCTAAGTATCATAGATAATTATATCTATCAGATAATCCACCTCCACATCATGCCAAATATATCTACCATGCATCATGGCAAATTTTTATATAGTGTATGCATAAATCATGCTCATGCAAACTACCACTTGCATCATTTACAATAATAATAGACACCATCGAATGCACCACCAAATTTCATGCTATAGCCATCTGGATTATCTAAGCAGGTTGTGGCATAATTGATGCTCACAAAACAGCTCACACAAGACCTCAAACCGACCTTCACGTGGTGACAAACTAGGCCACGCAAGCATAAAAAAAAAAACAGCACACAATCACACCACACACAAACTAGAATCTTTAAATTCAGACCCCAAAAACCAAGGCACTACTTAGCCTCAATGCACCATGAACCTGTCCTGGTTCAGTCCCTTGTACCACTTCCTGTTCAGGCCATAAGCAGCCTCAATATTCTAATACAAACCAGCTCCGAAATAGGAGTTCTGGAAACAAAAGAGACCAAGAAAATCGATCTTAGATTGTCAACAATTCAGTTGAGACTGTCTTTGGACCAGCCCTACTGTTAGGGCTGAACCTAATGGCCATTGAATGGCCCTTAAGCAAGAATAACCAGAGGAGGAGAAAAACCTACATCTTGGAGCTTGAACAAAGCCTGCTCCTGTCCGCGAATGCCGTAGCCAGAGGAAGCCAAAACAACCCTCCTCTCTTCTTCTTCTCCCTTCTTCTCATTTCTTTCTCTTTTCTTTCTTTTCTTTCTATCTCTTTGCTTCATTTTTCTTATGTCTTCCTCGAACCTGGTTTGTGCAAGGCATACTCTCCTTCATTCTCCACTCTCTTTAGCTAGACATATGGCATTCATGCCATTATGTTACCTTACATGGCATGCATCTGCCATGTGTTCCGCTATGTGTGCTTAAAGTCCACTTCCTCTTTCCATGTGTCATTTGCACATGACAAGCCATGTGACATCCACATGGATTTCATATGCAAGTGTGGCATCAGTCCACTTGTCACAAAGTTCGTTCTGAAAACGTAAAATTGATCGCTTAAAAATCCGGATTTTAAATTTGTCTAGGCAACTAGATTTGTGGAGACAACGCAATAAAGAGGTCTGCTGGTCATCCGAGATCTATAAAATTTTAATGCCAACTTGTATAAGAGTGTAATCCACCACTTCGCCCCTTTACTTCAAAAGTTCAAATTTACTCTAAGTTTTCGTGATATATTTCATAACGAAATCATTTTAGCTTAGTAATGCATAAATACAAAATCCATAATCTTTGGACTTTTTTCGTGATCAACATACTATAATTTATTCAATTTAAGCTTGATGAGACATATTTTACCAAAATTAACATCTCCAAACATTCTATCTTTCACTGAAATAATTCCAATGGGTCTTTCAAACAAATTTGGACAACAAAATCAATGATAGTGTAAAACCCGGGAAAATTCTAATTTTCTGAAAAAGGGTAAAATGGTAATTTCGATCAAAACCGGGAATTTTTCTATCTCATGATGAAACGGACTACTCATTGGAATCGCTCTACAAAATCTAGCTTATCACGTAGAATTTTGTCAAATTCCGGCATACCGAAATTTCACGCCGAGGCACCGGTGTCAAGTCGTGAAACTGGCCAGGAGAGACATGATGTGACAAAGTCACCTACTACAATGTATCCATGTGACACATGTTATATTGATTAGTGAGAGGATGAGATGAATGGCTTGGGATTAAGCCATGTGTCAAAAATCCAAAACTTGTGTGGACACGGATGGAATTATTGGAAATGTTTAATTGAATAAAGACAAAGATGAATAGCTCTCTTCTTCAATTTCCAAAGAAGAAAGCATGCGTAGGTGGGATTTCAGATTCTGCAGGCAGTCACTACTCTCTAGATTTCCATGCTCGCACCGCTTCGCCGACTTGAGCATAAGAGTCGATCTACGCTACGAGGGCTATGCGTAAGAATCGATTTTATGGAGTTCCGACAACTCCAAGAGGTAGGGATATTTTCTTACTTGTGTTATTCTTTGGCTAAAAGCCATGTGAGTGGTGAGGGATATTCTGAGGCTTGATTTAGCTGCAGAATTTTATGTTTCAAAACATTTGTAATCCGAGCGGAGAAAACCCTCATTAGAGCCGTGAATAAAGTATCGACCGGTGGTTTCACCTGCTCATGATTTTGTCAGGTGATTTTGTGTGGCCTGGGGTGATTCAAAATGAATTTCTTGATTTGTTAATTAGCTCATGTGAGCTAATTTTGGAAGTTATTGCTGTGAATTGAATAATATGAATTATGTGTGAATTTAATTATGTTAATATATACATGAAAATATATTGTTACGGATATTTTGGAATTGGTATCAAGGCATTCCATATGCGTAATCGAGGCACCCTAGAATATTAAAGTGCATGACATGAAAGAAAATAAAAAGGAAAATGTTGTGAAAGGAATTTCACGGAGATTCTTCCTGAGAATCCGTGTTGGGAGATTGTCCAACACCACGCCGGGAGGGGCCCATGAATTGTTTCAGAGGGTTATCCAACATATTCGCCTCGGAGGGTTGTCCAATAAATTTTACCGAAACTCGATAGTAAGTTTTTGAGAACAAAAAGCATTTGTTTTGAAAACTGTATCTTTCTCGCATTTGCCTTAGGCATGTGTGAGTGGAGCCTGCGAGGACTCGAGATACTGGATCGGGGTACGTAGACATTCAAGTGAAATCATGTATTTACTGAAAGTGATTGTCGGGCTACGACATGTGTACTTAGGCGTGAGTAACCCACGAGGGAAATTATCCCTACCTGGGCTTTCCTCACCTCGTCAAGGGATCACTATTTCCAGTACTGTGGAGTGTACAGGAGGACGATGCTCACTAGAGGTCGCTATAGAAGAAAGCCGAAGCCAGGGCTTCGTATTCGTTCAGAGAAACATGTATTAAAAATTTAAATTTTGATATATGTTTTGGTTATATATTGTAATACTCTTGAACTATTGGTGTATAGTCGATGTAATTTTGTGAGTATTGATGCACGTCTGGCGGCCATTTTTACTCGCACATGGTCTCCTGCGGTGGTCATGGTTAATTGTCAGATGCTTTGGTACTGCAGAACTTCTCGCATAAAGGAGACTCGCCCGATTTTCGTGGAGGTGGTGTTGGGTTACTCGACATCCACGAATTTTCCGCAAGTTGACAAGTTGTCAACGGACCCTCGGGAAATGGGGCGTCACAGATAGAAAAAAAAAACATGATATGGTCCAAAAGCTAAGTACAAGCATTCAACTG
Source organism: Tetrastigma voinierianum (assembly GCA_016808115.1). NCBI lineage: Eukaryota > Viridiplantae > Streptophyta > Magnoliopsida > Vitales > Vitaceae > Tetrastigma > Tetrastigma voinierianum. The sequence continues at coordinate 67,977 of JAEQBH010009339.1, read as the reverse complement.
ACTTCTTATACTTTAAACTCCTATCTAACCTCCCAAAGGCTTAAAAACCAATTAAGAAACTAGTAAATAGTAAACATAAGATTATAAGAAACACCATAGATGCACAATTGCATTCAAGAAAGTCATAGAAATTGTCTTGCTTCACGATTGATTTCTCACATACTCCTATTTTTGAAGCTTTCTAGACATGATAATTGATCTTGTACCTATAAAAAAAAAGTAAATTTTTTCAATAATCACATAAATGCATAAATTCACAAAACATAGAATATTTAGTAAAAGGGTTAGTGTTTAATATAACGCTATAATTCATCTCTAAGGATTTATCTTTAAAGTGCCTTTTCAATGATGATAGCTTGTGTCATCAATATCATTTACCTAGCTAAAATCTTCGAAGGCCACTCATTATCAACAAGCAACATCTCATCATTCGCACATGATGTTCATCACTTGATTCAAATGGCATTATCACCCATCTCATACACATCTCTAGGTTTTGTCTTTAAATAAATACTAATTTTGTTGCAATGAATCTTGAATATAGAATACTTGCTGAACTTAGGATGCAAGAACAAAGGGCTCATCATGTAAATTTGTACATGTGTGAATTAACTTTGAGAATTTCACAAGTGTGAATCCCAATGCATTTTTCTTCACTCCCCTTCCTTGCTTGGTATCAAACCAATCACTTTTGAACAAAACAATTCTAAAGTGTTCAAAATAATTCAACTCTATCATCTCGTTTATAACACCATAATAAATAATGTTATCTTCAGAGTCATATGCTTTTAATTAATGTGACAACAAATAATCAATTTATTTCGAAGCTTTTCTTTGACTATTTCTTCTTTGTATGAAACCGTACACCTCCAATGATATCCATTAACCTTCTTACCACATTCGACCTTTCGAGCTAAACACTGAATATGTTCAGTGACTCGTGGACTTTTTAGTTCTATTAACCTTGCAACCTGATATATGAATAGAAAAAAAATGTGTTGTTAATATGCATTCTATTGAAATATTAACTTGCTTGCACCCTAATATATGAATAGAAAAAAAAGAAGGTGTTGTTAATATGCATTCTATTAAAATATTAACTAAAACGGAGTTTTTAATTCTACTTACTTCAGCCCGTAACCATTCAATAAATGTAATATGATGGATTTTTTCTATTTCAACTAGTGTAACACCCTTATTATGATTGTTCCTTTTGATGATTGCTCGATGATCACTGATGAAAATAATAAGAAATCACATGAAAAATATATCAATCACATTTTCTAAGAATTGTAGAAAATGTCAATCAAGTATTCCATATTGTAGATAACCCATTATCAACTATGTAATATATCAAACACAAACATATTTGATAAAATAATCTAAAAAAAGCATAAGAAATATCGATATGACATTACTTACTTTATAAATCGAGCAATAACATCACAATTGTATAAGACATATATATTGATGCACCTGTGCTAATGTTTGATCACAACAGTTCACTGCAAGATTACTCCAATCTGCCACCAAGCGCAATCAAGAAAGGAGATTTTCCATTAAGTATGAATTCTTTTCCTTAGAAAATAGAGCATCTTCATCACCATTTCGTATTGCTTGATTGAATTTAGTTTCAACACCATCAAAATACAATGAGTAATGAGTTATTGATTCATTTGTTTTTTACACTGGGGATGGCGTTACTATATCTAGAATCAAATACTACTATATAATCTATATGTAAAAATGAACAAAAAGATAAAAAGAATTGTAAGTAAAAGATACCGATCGATACATCCATCTATGTACTGTCCTCGCTTAGTTTGGCCTCATTTTCCAAATGATTCACTAAGTGCACCATAATAGTGAAAAATCTAGGAGGAAATATCTTTTCCATTTGGCATAGTGTGACCCTTTTTTTTTTCCTTAATTCTTCAAGATGGTTTACTTTGATAACCTTTTAAAACATATTTCAAAAATAATGACAAAGGTCAATAATTACTTGACTTCATTTTTTTTTGTTAGGATCCCCTTATTGCTATAGGAAGCAAATCTTGCCTCAAGACATGAAAGTCATGACTTTTCAAGCCTATCAACTTACGTTGCTTCAATTTCACACACTGAGAAATGTTGGAAGAATAACTATCTGACACTTTCGTTCCTTTTAGTACTCTAAGTAGAAGGTCTTTCTTTTTTGAAGACAGCAAGTAGGAAGTAAATGCAACCTTCCATTAGGAAGCCCTATTAGATGAAGATCACTTCTTATTCCAATTTTTTCTGTCAAGCCTAAGCTAAATTTCTTTTGATTTCCCTTCAATGTTCAACAACGCATCTAATATGTTATCACATACATTTTTCTCTCAATATGCATGATCAAGATTATTCCGATCTCTCAATAAGGCAAAGTAAAAATATACTTTTCCTTTCCACCCTCAATTAAAAAGAAACAATTTCACTTATTCGTGATCATACACACCAACTTCTTCATTCAATTTTTGCATAGCAATGATCCATTTTGGTGTTGGTGCATTCTCAATTTTGATTCATCAAAAATGTGCCTATCTCTTCTAAAAGGATGATTAATAGGCAAAAATCTACGATAACCCATAAATCAATACTTTCCACCATTTTCCAACCACTTAGAGCAAGTGCCAAACCCAATAATTTACCTCTTACATTCCAACCAGATAACATTCCATAAGCATAAAAATCATTAATGGTCCAAAGCAATGCAGCTTGCAACTTGAAAGAATTTTTTGCATTAGCATCATAAGCTCAGAACCATTAACCCACAAATCAATCAACTCATCAATTAATGGCTGTAAAAACACACTTCAATCTTTCTCCCCGCATGACTCAGACTAAGAATGAGTAAAGACAACATGAATGAATGTCAGTTTCATACACAACCATGGAGGCCGCTTATATATGGTTAAACAACATCCCACAAAGCAAATGTGACATTCATAGATCGAAATGGATTAAAACCATCACTTACTAAACCAAACCGACTATTGTGAGTTCTCTCGAGAAATCCTTATGCAGAGCATCAAAATCTTTATATGCATAGGCATCTGTGAGATGTCTCAAATAACCATCATCTATACGTTGATCAAAGTGACATCTCATCAAATTTGCTGTTTTAGAACACAAACAACCTTAGTAGCCTAGGCTTTACAGAAACCATCTTAGAATCTTTTTTGCCTTTTTATGTTTTTTCTTCAATGACATAGAAGGAAGAATGTTAGAACTAATTTCATTTTCCTCCCATTGAGATGCACCACATACTTTACATATGCATCATGCTCATGTTCTTTCCAAAATAACATACAACTATTTTGACAAATATGAATTTTTTCATAGCGTAAACCTAGTTCTGAAATAATATTTTTTACCTCATAAGAAGATTTAGGCAACGTTTCTCCTTCTGGCAAAGTTTCTCTCAATGTATCCAACAACTTAGTGAAAGATTTGTTACTCCATCCATTCATGCACTTTTTGTGGAAAAGTTCAAGAATAAAGAGCAGACAGGTTTTTTACACCACAAAGCTCCTGGTTTGTTTGTTTCAAGAATTTAGGAAACTTTTTAGCTTCCTCAGTAAAATTCCACACAATCTAACTGAGTAATTTCAGTAAAATCAATACCAATGTCCCACATATCTTCTCTCAAATTTCCATCTTTATTATAGGTGTGACCTGTAATCAAATCTTCTAGATAATTTTGCACATTGTATTGTTTCTCTATAGTAGAAGATGTATTACTAGGTTGACCGAGTTCATCGAAAGAAGACAAAGATTCTCCATGAAAGTACCAATTTGTATAACTTGGAGAAAATTCATGATGCAATATATGATTGAGAACAATATCATGAGTATAGGAACGTCCATTGACACAATCTTTACAAGGACAAGCAAGGTTTTCATCTCTAGAGGACTTACGAGCAAATTCTATGAAACTGATAGCCCTGCAAAGCATCAAAATCCATCTGATCAGATTCACGTATCCAAGATTTGTCCATCTACTGTGATGCCCCAAACTCGTCAACGCGCGGAAATCTACGTGTCTCACGTCATGAGACCCATACATGAGTAAAATGGCCACATTGGCCTATACATCATCAAAACATATCCAACCAATTATATTACATGGTTCAAGAGTTGATTACACTCTTAATACAAACATGTACTAAAATTTAAAGTTCTAATACATGTTTTACAAAAAGATAACAAAGCCACAATCCGGCTTTTCTCAACGACTTAATGAGTGACGCCTTCCGACGCCCTATACCTTAAATAACATTCCACTATTGTAGTGAGCTATTACTCCAGCAGTGGAATTACCCTCTAAATGGTTACTCCCACCTAAGTGCACATGCAATGATTCAATGTAAACACACACTCAAGCAAATATCGTTGATCCTACTTGGAATGTCTACATGCCCAATCCATGTCTCGAAGTCCTCACCGAATTTCAATTTGCCTAAGTCATGGCGAGAAAATACTCATTTTCAAAACAAAAGTTTTTTGTTCTCGAAACACACTACCGAAGCTTCGTAAAATATCGACTACCCTCCAGTCGAATTGCCGGATAACGCTCCGAAATAATACGTCCTCATCCGCGATCTGGTTGGATGATCGCTGAAATTCTTCGGAAAATCTTTCGTCGAAATTCCTTTCACAATCATGTTCCATTTTTCATTTCTTTCATGTCATGCACTCACACCTAATTTCCTAGGGTGCCCTGGTGCACATGGAATGCATTATGCCATTTCCAAACCACTCATGCTAATATATTTACATGCATATATTAACATAAATTAAATCACCACATCATGTTAACACATCAAATTTCATGCATTAACATTACTAAATTCCACATACCTGTCATTCATCTTAGCAAGATTTCATGCAAATAACACATGGACGCTGGGTCCAATCATCGAAACCGGACTGCTTTTGCACGCCCTAGTCCAGCGTTGGTCAGCCCATGGGCAGCCTAATTATCAAGCATCGTCCCATTTTGTGAAATCGAAATCCATGGCCATTTCTGGCCTCATACACACCAAAACATAATTTACAGCATAAATCATCACACAACCACCCAAAATAGTCCCTACACTGTCCAAAACGGGTTCAACATATTTCAACAATTCGGTCCCAAGTTTTAGGACCGATCAAACGGCCACTCACCGCCTTAAATCAACCCAAGCATTAACAAAACACTTAAACAAGGGGTAAATCAAGTAGGAGAAAACCCCTACCTTCTGAAGTTTGTCGAAACTCCCCAAAATTGGTACACACGCGTAGCCCTTGCCGTAGGGAGTAACTTTCTGGCTTTCTGGTCTTCGCCGAAATCGACGGCTCAATCACGGAATTCTGAGAGAAGAGCTTCCCAAAATCCCACCCTTTCTCTCTTTCCTTTTCTCTCTCTATTTTGCTTCTCCCAAAATCGGTTGGGAGAGCTTGGGTCAAGATTGGGTCAAGTGACTTGTCCTCTCAATGCCACATGTCCAACTTTAAGTGGCTCATGGGATTACACCCTATCCCTTAACTATCTACTGAGATTTTCACCAATGGCATGATGCCATGTGTCTCATGTGAGCCCCACTTGAGCTCAATGTTTGAATTGCTCACAGATTGACACACGTGGTGCTCTCTGCCACTCAAGTGCCAAGTGTCCCGTACCACTTCATTGCTCCTCGAAACGGAAATCTCGACCGCTTCACCGAACAATTGACGTAGAAGCATTGAGAGACGATTCCAATCTAAGTGGAAGTCCGGTTTGATCATTCGAGATCTAGAAAAATTCAGGATTTTGACCAAATTAACATTTTGCTCTTTTCGGAAAATTGAATTTTCAGTCTTATATCTACACCTCGCTTTTTCACCTGCCAAAGGAAATACTTTTTGTGGTTAGATGATAGTTTGAAAATAAAGCAACTAAATCAACCAACTAGAAACTACATAGAAGTCTTGAGAACAATGCATATAGCAAAAGATTTTTTCTTTTTCTATTTCCAAGTTCCTTTAGCAACCAAACAAAAATGAAAAGAAAAAAAATAAAAACGTTGTTCAATTTTTACCGTGGTTTGAAACTGCTGGTTGGTCATCTATAGCCAACACAATAGATACAATAATACAAGATAGATAACCGACATAAGATAGATGCTCATGATGCATTAGATTCATGATATACGTGAAACAATACATTTCTAAATTCTAAAATTCATGGGACAAGGCAAATTTATCATGGCACAAAATCGAGGCACACAATGCAAATAAGTTTAGTTCTTGATGAAAATGTTGGTCGAATAGTAAAAAGAATTCATTTCTTTTCTTGACTTTCAAAAATTGAACATTAAAAATCAATAAATAGATTTTGGTCAAAATTAACATGCTATATGATTTTTAGGATTTAGTGCATGGAATATGAGATTCTTGTTGTCTTATAAATTGTTATGTTAAAAATTGTGATATGGTAGCAATGTGATCAAGAAATGGAATGAGTCTTTCAAAATAGTACTATCCATCCTCTAGAAGCTTTTAGGTACGGATTGTATATATGAATTTATAGCTGCTAATATATTACCCTTCTTTTATCAGTTAGCGGTTGGCAAACAATTTAATCGTATAGGTTTTTTTTTTCTAGAAATAATATTATGAAAGATAAATTATAGTGCTAGATGTGTGTGTGTATAATAATTATAGTAAATAAAGAAGAAAAGGGAATTCAAAGCTAGACTAGTTAATTAATTCTCAACAACGATCTTAAGTTTTGCATCTGGGCTTCAATTTCCTAGGATCAAAAATAAATTCTTCCATCAGAAGCAATGATAGTAAAAAATGATCTTTGTGATGTTAACAGGACTAGTGTTAAAACAAGAACGACCTTCGCAAAATCGAGAATAACAGAAGTTTCAAGAATAACAAACTCAAGTTGGTTTAGAGATCAAGCAAACATTGAAGTAAGTATTAGTGGAAGCATGGGAGTCAAAGCTTGAACATAATAAGCAACTTGCAAACATATCAAGATAGAAGCATGGGAGTCAAATCTTGAACACTATTCTCAAAGATGTAAGCTATTTATTATATTAGAATTAAGAAACTCCAATGGTCTCCTAGAACTCTTGACTACTACAACTAAAGATTAGTGTTCACTGATTTTTTAAATAATTAAATCTAACTACATTTGTGTATGCAAAAATTGTCCAGAACACACATATAACAGAAAAGGTCTCCAAAATGCTAAGCCAAAAAAGAGAAAAGGTCTATTTTCATTAACTATCTAAAGTTCTTATCATTGAGGTACAACTTGAATAATTAAACATAAATATAAGGGTGGCCCCTTCAATTTGAAAGCCTGATAATTCAAATAGTGGATTGACATTAGACTAAAAGAAATAAAGTTCTTGACAAAATTACCTTGAAGGGTGTCGCCTCTATCTTGTTATAGACAAGCGGGTTTGGAGGACGTTAGTGTTGATAAAGAGGAAAATCTTTGTTATGTAATGAACAAGCTGCAGGGTTAGACCTTTCAAATCAAAAACGATTAATTGGTTGAAATTTCTTATATATAATTATAACAACTTAGTTGAATCTGGTCTTCTTATGCCTATTCATATGCCCAGCTTTCTTGGATCTATTAGGATACATGATCTTTATATGAAGGCTAAGGTTATTTGAAAAATATGTATCCAACTTCAATCAGTACAGGAACAAACAAAGAAGAAAGAAAAGCATTCATTTAGTCCAACTTGCTCAACAACGATTGGTTGAAATTTCTTATATATAATAATAACAACTTAGTTGGATATGGTCTTCTTATGCCTAGTTCTGTGCTCAGCTTTCTCGATCTATTAATATACATAATCTTTTGGTATGAAGGATAAGGTTATTCAAAAATATGCATCCAACTTCAATTAGTACAAGAACAAACAAAGAAGAAAGAAAAGCATTCATTCAGTTCAACTTGATTAAGACAGAGGAACTTACAATTTATAATCGAAGGAGAAATCTTTCAATTTCCTTCTTTTGATTTCTTCTTCCAACCTTCTCTCTAATTCTCCTTGATTTCTTTTACTCCGGCAATTCCTTATCTTTTATGACTCTTGCAGATTCACAGGATTGGGGAGAGGGCTGATTGAGAAAAAGAAGGTGTGCGAAGGGAAATAGACAAAATAGGGGAGAGTACCGAGGGAGTGAGGGCTTGTGAACTGTGATTTGGGAATTAGGAAGATAGGGGAATTTAAATATGATTGGTTCTCATGTCACATTTGGATTCCTTTACTGTCTTAGATTGAATCATCCGTAAGGCAAAGGGAGTTGGCCTTTCTTTTTACCAATTCCTACTGCCGCCAAAGCCCCTCCCCTTTTATGAATTCCCTCCCCAACTAAGCAACCAATCCCACCATTGACCACAATTTTTTTATTGAAGTATAGATATAACTAGGCTTTGTAGAGAACGTATGCCTGATGGCACTATAGTTTGATTGGTTCCATTATAGTCGAAGGGCAACCGTTACTTCTTGTTTGTAGTCCTTTTTAATGTTTTTAATGTTTAATAAAATGAATGGAGGAATCATTGTTGACCACATGGTGCACGACACCAAACTTTCAGCGCCACAATGTTAGAGATTGCTTATCTTGGGGCTTTTTAGAAATTTAGTGTAAAAAAAAATAAAAAAAACTTCCGCAAATAGTATAGGTTTAGAAATTTAGTCTTTTGGAAAGCCACTTTCTAAAAGTATATTTTCAAGAGACAATTTCAAAAAATTTGAAAATTTTACATAAAAAGTGTCTTTTGAAGAGATACTTTCAAAATTTTTGAATTTAAGCTGAAAGTGTCTCTTAAAGAAACACTTTTTTAAAAAACTTAAAAAACTAAAAGTGTTTTTTGAAGAGACACTTTCTAAATTGTTGAAATGTTATACTTGATGATGCTTTTTGTCAACCTAACTGGCCGGAGCGTGCGGTCGCTGGGTTGAACCGATTGTTTCCAGGGCTGGATGCAGCGTCTCGGGATCGCTCCGGGATTGAAGTATGACCGCTGCAATACCGATCTGCAAACCTTGGTCGTAGCACTCCATCCGCAAAATAAAGAAATGTAGGGCTCCAGCGAGGCTACTAGAGGCCATCCGATGCCAAAGCCGATTCTTCTCGAGAGAAAAGAGAGAATGCTTAGAGAATTGGGTGATGGGCATTCGAACGAAGGCCCCGTTTCACCGCTGGGGTGGCCTCAGATGAGTAGTGTATATTATTCCTCAATTTGAGGGTAGTATGATTCTTTTCCCATTGATGGGATATTTTTTGCCTTATCGGATTTTAGAAAGAGATATTGAAGGAATAGTTTATCGGAATTATCCTCCTTCCTTTTTAGTGAGATTTGATTGATTTGGTGATAATATATTATTGAGAATTATCCGTTTTCCTTAATGAGATTTAATTAAAGGTTTAGTTAGATTCACAGATAATAAGTTATAGGATTATTCTACTTTCCTTATCGCGCAAACTAATCCGATTTCCAGGATATGGGCTTCAATTATCCATAACCCACTGGGGCCAAGTGGACTGGCCTTCCTTTCTGGTCGACGCTAGGGGCTCGGGTGTCGACAGTGGCCTCGCCTCCTCGTGGCCTAGTGAATAGGCCCGCGCGCCTATTTTTCTCAAAACCTCATCGGGCTACTCTGCACTCTCGTATGCACTGCGGTGTGGGGCAAGGGCCATATCGTTGTGACGGCAGATTTCACCGTGTCGCCTCTGGCCGGATTAGTTAGGCTTTGCTGTCAGCCTTATGTCCGGTAGATAATGATGACCTTCTGGCTTCGCGCCATTTCTTCCAGAATATCCTCGACCGTCGCCTTGGCGTTCCCATGAACCGAATGGCCTAAATTAGCTTCGAATAGAGAAATTAAGTCATTAAATCGAGTCGCCAGTGGCTTCGTGGGCTAGCTTTGTTCGAAATGGACCGATTCCCAGTCAGACGACTTGGCCGAGGTCAGCCAAAGGCGAAATAGCTGATCTCCACCTACCGACTCAGATGAGTCGAATTGATTCTCGTCGGCTGACCCGCTTACCGAGGTCGCCAATGCAGCCGTTGTTCCCCATCTACCAGCCGCCTGAGCTGAATCGGGATTCCTTAGCCGCAGATGTCTGTGGTTGAAAGATGAACCGCCCAAGTTATCCGTCATTGCTCCGTCGTCGAATTTGCTTCGTCACCGATTCGTCATGATGGGCTGCGTAGATAGAATGGCAGAGCCTGCCAATGTGAATGGTCGGGGCAGAGCTGCTCCATGTGAACTCGAGGGAAGATCGTCAGAAAGTGAACGGCTGAGGTGAGCTCGGCCCAAGTGAACTGGATGGGAAGAGCCCGCTCTGAGTAAATGACCGAGCAGAGCTCAGCCCAAGTGAACTAATGGGAAGAGCTCGCTGAGTGAACAGCCGAAAGTAGAGCTCGCTCAAGTAAATCACCGGAAGGGCTCATTATAGTGAACAACTGGTGGTATCGTTCATGAGAATAAAGAGCTCGCCCATGTCGAAAGATGTGAAGAGCCCAGATGAAAGAATACTGAGGAGGAGCTCGGTTCCATGCCGAGTGGGATGCAGCGGAGCTCGTTTAATGAATAATCGAAAGTGTGAGCTCGCCCATGTTGTGTGATGGGAAGAGCTCGTTAGGATGAGTGGCGATTGAGCCAAGTGGCGGTGTAGCCAAGTGGCGATTGAGCCGAGTGGCGATGTAGCCAAGTGGCGATTGAGCCGAGTGGCGGTGTAGCCGAGTGGCGATTGAGCCGAGTGGCGATTGAACCAAGTGGCGAATGAGCCGAGGGCGACGAGCCGAGTGGCGATCGCTGGCGGGCGTGTAGCCGAGTGGCGACAGCCGAGTGGCGACAGCTGAAAGGGCGACCGAGCCGAAAAAGTACGCGAGGCCCGAAGTGGCGATTGAGTCGAAAGGCGCAAGAGTCGAGCTGTCATCGGTTCGAAATTTGCAAATTCGAGCGCGATCGGTCGGCGGGCGCGGTGTACCGGCGGGCGATCGGTGCCGAGCTGGGCGCTCGGTCGTGCGGCTGTGTTGGCGGGCGCAGCCGAAAGTGGCGATCGGTCGGCGGCGATCGGTCGGTCGATCCGACTCCTCGTAGCGTGACTGGCCTCGAGTAGACGAACTCGGGCCAAAGTGAACAAATGAAAGAGAGCTCGCCCTGTGAATACGGGAAGAGGCTCACAAGGCGAACTCGGGAAGAGCTCGTTATCGGGACCGCTGGTGAAGGCCCATCGCACGCGAGCAGAGCCTCGCCGGCGTCAATCGATGGGAAGAGTTCGTCAATGGAAATAGTAAGCAGGAGCCAGTCCATCTGAAGGGCAGTGAAGGGCTCGCCAAAGTTGAATGCTGGGAACTCGCCCATCGGCGGGAAGAGCTTCGCCAATTGATTTCAGAGGAGCCCGCCTGGGTCCGATGTGCGTGAAGGGCTCGGCCAATATGAGTTGTTCGAGGAGCCGCCGTGCAGCCATCGAAGAGCTCGCCAGTAGATCATTACAGAGCTCGCCCATAAATAATAGCTCACAGTGTAGAGCTGCTTCGAAGGAGCCGTCAGTGGATCAGAAGAGCCGCCCATAAATAATGTGAGCCCGCTGCGATGTAGCCGCTGGGAGGAGCTCACGTAGATCATTGTAAGAGCTCTCTGCCCATAAATGGGCCAGGAGCTCACTGGCAGCCGTTTTCGAGGAGCTCGCCGCAGACTGGTTGTAAGAGCTCGCCCATGTAAATACGGGGAGCTCGCGATAGAGCCGCCGGGAGGAGCTCGCCGTAGACCGCTGTAAGAGCTCGGCCCATAAATACCGAGCTCGCCAAGTAGAGCTGCTCGAGGAGCTCGCCGCATCACAGAAGAGCCTCGTCCGTGCAGATGGGCCAGGAGCTCGCCGTATAGCCGCTGGGAGGAGTCAAGGTAGATCATTGTAAGAGCCTCTCGCCATCACTGCGAGCTCGCCGCGTAGCCGTTGAGGGGAGCCTGGCCGATAGACTGCTGTAAGAGTCGTCCATGCAATAATAGGAGCTCGCCGACAGCGCCGCTGGGAGGAGCTCGTCAGTAGATCATGTAAGAGCTCGCTCCATAAATACTAGGAGCTTGTCGGGCGTAGCTGCTTGGAGGGGAGCCTGGTCGTGTAGACTGTCAGAAGAGCTCTCGTTCCATGCAAATAATAGAGCCTGCCAAGTGTAGCCGTTGAGGGAGCCTGCCGTAGACCGTCAGAAGAGCCCGTCTATGTAAATACCAGGAGCTCGCTGGGCGTAGCCGTTCGAGGAGCTCACAGTAGATCACAGAAGAGCTCGCTCCATGTAAATAATAAAGGAGCTCGCCAAGGAGAGCTGCCGGGAAAGCTCATGTATATCATTGTAGAGTCGCCCATGTACATAATAGAGCCTGGGCTGATACAGCCGGTTGGAGGAGCCTGGCCAGTAGACGGCTGTAGTGAGCTCGCCCGTGTAGAGCACAGAGCTCGCCGGCAGAGCTGCCGGGAGTGGAGCTCGCAGCAGACTGGCCAGAAGAGCTCGCCCATACATAAGGGGAGCTCGCTGGGAGCAGAGCCGGGAGGAGCTCGCCGTAGATCAAGCAAGAGCTCGCCCATGTAAATAATGGGAGCTCGCCAAGTAGCCGTTGGTGGAGCTCGCCGCAGATCGCTGTAAGAGCTCGTCTACGTAAACACAGAGCTGCCGCGTAGCTGCTGGGAGGAGCTGCCAGGTAGACCGCCAGGCGAGCTCGTCCATGTAAATAATAGGAGCTCGTCAAGGAGAGCCGCTGGGAGCTCGCTGTATATCGTTGTAAGAGAGTCAGCCCATGTACATAATACAGGAGCTCGTCGATGTAGCCGCTGTAAAGAGCTCTGCGTGACCGCCAAGAGCTCGTCTGCAGAGCAATAGGAGCCACAGATAGAGTCAAGCTGGGAGGGGGAGCTCGTCAGCAGGATCATGTAAGAGCTCGCCTGTGGCCACATGCAGGAGCTCGGGCTGCATAGAGCCGCTGGGAGGAGCTCGTCAGTAGATCACTGTAAGAGCTCGTCCATGTAAATAATAGAGCTCGCCTCGCATGTAGAAATGGGCTGGGAGAGCTCGTCGTAGAGCCGCTGGGAAAGCTCTGCCAATGTAAATAGGTGGGAAGGAGCCGTCTGGTTTGGAGTCCAATGAAGGGATTTCGTCAATGTAAATAGTAGGGGCTCGCCCATCTGAAAGGAGTGGACGCAGCGCTCCAATATGAATTGTACGATGGAGCCCGTCCGTCTGGAGTGCGCCGCGGCTCACATCGTGAATAGTAGGCTCGCCCATCCGAGTGCGGAGGGACGAGCCTCGCCAATATGAATTGCACGGCGGGAGCCCGTCACCGAGCGCAATGGCGGGCTCGCCAACGCGGAATAGCGGGCCTGGCCATTCTCAGTCGAGGGACAAGCCTCGCCAATATGAACTGCAGCAAGGAGCCCGTCTCATCTCGGAGCGCAAACGCTAGGCTCGCCACCGTGAATAGTAGCTCGCCCATCTGAAGCGAGGGAGGAGCCGCTAATATGAATCAGGTAAGAAGGGAGCTCCGTCTCGGCCCGGCTCTACCGCGGCTTCGCCACCGCGGAATAAGCAGGGCTCGCCATTCGAGCCGAGGACGAGCCTCGCTACCATGAATGGTAAGAAGGAGCCAAGATGTCCGAGTGCGCCAAGGGCCTGCCACCGTGAATAAAGAGGCTCGCTATTCTAAGTCGGTGGACGGTTCCTCGCAATATGAATGGTAAGCATGGGAGCCTGGCTCCTGTCTGGAGTGCGGGCCAAGGGCTCACACTGCACAGGGCTCGTCCCATCCGGGCTGGGCGGAGGAGCCTGGCTAATAAGGGGACCAGCAGACTGCCTGTCTCTGGAGCTCTACCATGGGCTTCGCCATCGTGGAATAGTAGGCTCGCTATTCTGAGTCGGTGGACGAGCCTGGCCAATAAGGAATGGTAAGAAGGAGCCAGTATGTCCGGAGTGCGCCGGCGGCTAGTCACACAATAGTGTGGGCTTCGCTATTCTGAAATGGTGGACGAGCCTCGCCACATGAAAGGGTAAGAAGGAGCCCGTCATTCTGAGTGCGCCAAGGGCTCGCCAAACGAATAGTAGGCTCAGCCATTCGAAATGAGGACGAGCCTCACGCGAATTACTCGCCCCCTGGCCGCTAGGCCTCGTGGCGGCGTAGCCGAGTGGCTGGCGCGGTAGTCGAGTGGCAAATGTAGCTCGGAGGGCGAATGGAGCCGGCGGCGATCGAGCCGAAAGTGTGGTGTTGCAACAGCGGCGACAGCTGAAGCGCGCGCGAAGCCGAAAGTGGCGATGAACCGAAAGGGCGGCGTAGCCGAGTGGCGATCGAGCCGAGTGGCGATTGAGCCGAGGGCGTCAGAATGCGGTGGGTGATGTAGCCGAAGGGCGGCGTGTTCGGCGGCAATGTAGTCTCGAAATGTCTAATCCCCAGGCAACATGTCTGTGGTGGGAGTAGTGAGCCTGGCTTCAAAGTGAGCAAGGTGGGCTCGGCGCCGTGGGCCGAGTGGCGATGTAGTCAGCCGGTCCGACCCGGGCACCTGGGCCTCGTGGCAGCAGTGCAGGGAGCTCACAAAGGGAGCAACAGGGCTCCGCGCCGAGGCCGAGTGGGCGATGTAGCCTGAAATGGTCTCGACTCCCGAGGCAACAGGTCTGTGCGGGAGTAGGTGGAGCCTGGGCAAGGTGGAGCGCCAGGCTCCGGCGCCGAGGCCGAGCGGCGTATGTACTCGGAGCCGGGTCCCGACTCGAGGCGCCGTGGCCCGTGTGGAGTGTGAGCTCACAAGGTGAGCAGCCGTGGTTCGGCCGAGGCCGAGGGCGATAACTCGAAATGGTCCGACTGAGGCAACAGGGCTCAGGCAGTAGAGGAGCCTGGCCAAAGTGAGCAACTCGCCCCGGCGCTAGGCTCTCGCGCTGCTTCGCTTAATGGCGATGGGCGCCTCCGAAATGGTCTCGACTTTGAGCAAAAGCATGGCCTCAGGTAGAGTGTGACGTCGCTCGAATCGAAAGGCCAGGGTTCGGCCGTGGCTCAGCGGGTACGTAGCCCGAAGCCGATCCCGCGATCCTCGGGCGGATTGGGCGCTGCTTCCCGCTGCGGTTCCGAAGCCGATATTTCACCGCGAATCGAGAAAATCGGGCTATGTTTATGGAGAACCGTGTTCCGCCAGCACGGCGCCAACCGATGATGCTTTTTTCAACCTAATCGGGCCGAGCGCTGCAAGTGGGGCTGGGCTGACCTCGGACAGCCCAGGGCTGGGATGCAAAGGTCTCGACGGGTTCTGACCGGGCAGATGATCACAGAATACCGATCTCAGAACCTGGTCGAGCACTTCCATTCAGAAAAATAAAGAAAACAGGGGTCGGCGAGGGCTTTGCTCGTAGCCGCCTCCGATGCCAAAGCCGACTCTTCTCAGAGAAAAGAGAATGCGAGAATTAGTATTGGCATCTGAATGAGCCGTCCCTTTCACCGCTGGGGTGGCCCTGTATTTATAGTGTATATTATTCCCAATTTGAGTGGTGGCAAGGATTCTTTCCCACTATGATATTTTTTTGCCTTTATCTGGTTTTTAGAAAGAGATATTGAAGAAATAGTTTATCGAGAATTATCTCCTTCCTTTTTTTAAAGGAGATTTTGATTGACGGTAAAAGATAATATATTATTGAGAATTATCCTGTTTTCCTTAATGAGATTTAATTAAAGGTTTAGTTAGATTCACAGGATAATAAGTTATAGGGGATTATTCTACTTTCCTTATTGGCAAAATTCAATCTGATTTTTAGTGATATGGGCTTTCTCAATTATCCATAATCGCCTTCAGCCAAGTGGACTGGCCTTCCTTTCGGCCGACGCTACAAGCCTGGGTGTTTTATACAAACACCTCCGCCCTCGGGCCTAGTGAATAGGCCTGCGCGCCTATTTTTCAAACCTCATCAATACTAAAAGTGTCTTTTGAAAAGACACCTTCCTAATTTTGAAAACACTGAAAGTGTCTATTGAAGAGACTTTCTATAGTTTTAAAAATTTTGAATTTAAGTTGAAAGTGTCTCTTGAAGAGACACTTTCTAAATTGCCGAAATATATATTAGTAGCATTTAGTATTGACTTATAATTTGAAAGCCTTGACTAACACTGAAATCTTTTGTAAGTAGATTTATAATTTTTGTAAATTTTATTTAGTTAGTAACTCTACAGATCACTGCTGAGTTCTTTAAATCTGTAATTAAATTAACAATAAAGATACAAAGTGAACTTTCTAAATATTTGACTCACTGAAGTTTTAAATCAACAATAAAAGTCATTTTTAAAGAGACACTTTCTATAATTCTTAAAAATTTGACACTTAAGCTTTTTAAGAGTTACCCTTCAAAGACACTTTAAGTTTTTCAATTTTTGTTGTTTATCAATAGACATTTCTAAATAAATAAATGTTATTTACAAAAAGCGTTTTTCGAAAGACACCTTTATAATTTGAAAAGTTTTGAATCACCAACAAAGTGTCTTTTGAAGATACACTTTCTCTCTAATTTTAAAAATTTTGGCTCTACATTTAAAGCGTTTCCTTCAAGCAGACACTTTCGCTTTCTATTCTTGGAAGGTGATTCAAGCAGACACTTAAATTTGCTGAACAGTTATACTAAAAGCTCGCTCTTTTAAAAGACACATTCATAATTTTGAAAGCTTTGAATTAACAATTAAAAGTGCTTTTGAAGAGACATTTTCGATAATTTTAAAATTTTAAAATTTAAGCTCGAAAGTGTCTCTTCAAGAGACACTTTCTAAATTATTGAAATATTATACTAAAAGTGTATTTTGAAAAGACACCTTTATAATTTTGAAATTTTGAATTAACAATTAAAGCGTTCAGTATGTATTAATTTCATGACGCCCCATTTCGTGTGGCCTGGCGACCACCGTCAACCTCGGCGGAACCTGCGGAGTCTCATTTCATGAGACCCACACGTGAGTGCAATGGCCGTTACCACCCATGTCCCACCCGCCAAACAAGATAATCACTATGTTGAAGAAACATGTTAGCATCACTTAAAACAAAACGACAGACAAAAACTGTTTTATCATATATAATATAATAATCGAATACAACTGTCCCGTTTATGATCCATTTTTGAAGAGTACTTAACATCTCTTAACACTTCGATAACGTGGAATAATTTGATATGATCCTCTATAAAGATTCCACCAAGTTTATAATGAAACATATTATTATTTGAATCATGATCTCACTCGATCAAAGTTTAAGAAACTAATCCGGTAATTCAGTCTTCACCACTCCTCATGAATAACAAAACGTTTCCAAACAAAATATTTCATTTATTCAGGAAAACGCCCATTTAAATACGCCAACAACCTCCCAGCTTGAACTGCCAGGCAACCCTCCAGTCCAATCCATGCACTCCCATCTAAATTTCCACTGACGATTTCCCAACACAATTCTTCTGACAACCTCTCCGATATAATTTTATTATTTTGGACAACCTTCCGATTTATTTCATGTCACGTGACTCACACTCTATCGGTTTCTAGGGTGCCCCGGTTCATATGAAATGCAATATGCCAATTCCATACAATACATGTTAATATATCAAAGCATGCATATATTAACAAAAATTAACACACAACAACATGTTATTCTTTCATAAGCAATAACATAAAATCGGCTCACATGGGCCAATAAAAACTGGACAGCTCATCGGTATCGTTCAGCATCACAACACAATAAATATGACTCTCACCCAAAGGCGCTTCCAACCCAACCAGGGCTGTCCGAACCGCCTAAAAATTCCAGCCTTCGGGCCCCCACTCCGCAGGACCAAAACTCATGACCATTTTCGAGCCTCCAAACACTCCAACCATTAACAAGGTTCTTAAATAAGGACTAAATCATAGAGAAGACTCTACCTCCCGTGAGTGTTTTTGAAATCACAAAACCGTACCCGGGCGTAGCTCTGCGCAGGAGCAACTTTCATTTTGGCTCGATTCGACGGTCCGATCATTGGGAAATTTAGAGAGAAGGTGGACACTCTTTCTCTACAAAAACTCTCCTTCATTTTCTCTCTCTTTTTCCTTCTCCCAAAACCGATTGGGAGAGCTTGGGTCAAGAGGACTTGTCCTTTCATGCCACATGTCGAGCCACCATTTGTTAGCTTGGATTTCCTTATCCACTTATCCCTTTACTTTGGGATTTTCATCCAATGGCATCATGCCATGTGTCCACCCATGGCCCACACTTGAGCTCATGTTTGACTAGTTCACAGTCTGACACTTGTCTCCCTTAGGCTACTCAATGTGCGCCACGTGTCCCGCACTATCTTCTGTGTCTCGAAAAATGTGAAATTCCGACTATCTCGAAATTCGACGAAATTCGATGTGGTAACTAGATTTCGCGAGACAATTCCAACTACAACCGTTTCGTCATCCGAGATCTAGAAAAATTCTGATTTTGATCAAAATTACTATTTTACCATTTTTTCAGAAAATTAGAATTTTCCCGGGTCTTACACACTTTCAATAATTTTAAAAATTTTGAATTTAAGTTGAAAGCTTCTCTTGAAG
Source organism: Tetrastigma voinierianum (assembly GCA_016808115.1). Classification (NCBI taxonomy): domain Eukaryota; kingdom Viridiplantae; phylum Streptophyta; class Magnoliopsida; order Vitales; family Vitaceae; genus Tetrastigma; species Tetrastigma voinierianum. The sequence goes on along the minus strand of JAEQBH010009339.1, from coordinate 49,375 downwards.
AGACACTTTCAGTTTTTCAAATTTTTAAAAAGTGTCTCTTGAAGAGATATTTTCTAAATTGTCTTGATGATGTGGACAAAACTACATTATATTTAGGATTGTTTTAATCTAAAATATCAAGTCCCACTTACACCAAAGAGGGATGGATTTGGGAAATATCACGTAGCTGAAATGTCCAATTGATTTTTTAATGAACCAAATTTTTTTTTAAAAAAAGTTCACTTCATTGTTACTCATTTCAAAGCTGGTAAATTCCAATAACCTGAAAAAAAATAAAATAATTAAATAAATGAAGTTTTATTAGGTAACGAAATTGTTACTTCTATAAAAAAATCTGGCGGTTATTTATTTCTTCCCCCCTAAAAAACGAAAAAATTGCTGGTTCTTTTCCCTCAAACAAAATTTGTTACTTCTTTGGTTGGTTCGCGTCCCAAGCACTAAGGTGACTTGCCAACAACCTTTAAAATTTATTGATTTTTCATATCTTTGTTTATAATTTTTTATATCTTTGTTCATATTTTTTATATTTTCTAAAATTGGTGGTTCTAAAATTTCCAATTATTTCATATATATATATATATAGTAAGAAAGAAATTTCTAGATTGATTATAATTTTTATATCTTTATTTATATTTTTTTTCTGCTACTTTCTTTCTTGCTTTTAATACAAATTTATTGATTTTCATAAAAAAAAAAGGACGATCACAATCCTTTAGCAAAAAAATAGACTCAAAATTAGTCTAACATATCAATCAATAAATCTCTAAAATTCAAAATCCACTTTTTTTTTACTTGAGAGGTTTGGCTAAATGATTCAAGATATGTTCCATCCCTAGTTATTAGGGTCTCAACCAAATATATGATAGTAAAATATATTTATTTTTTATTCCTAGTATGAATCCCCAGGTAAGATTAAAAAAAATCATATTAAAAATCAAGAATAAAATACTTGAATCGAAAGAGCAATGGATTGCTCAAGAGTTCGGATGTGCTTTTTCTGGCAAATAATTTCTAATTTGTTTACCCTCTTTGCGGTTGTCCAAAAAAAAAAAAAAAAAACAAAAATTCAACGAAAGTACCTTGCCATATATCCATAAGGATCCGTTGTTAGCTTTGTGGAAGTATGTGATGCCCACTTTGGGTCCCGCTGACAACCCACACCGTTGAATTTCGTTTTAGGTCGTTATGACCTAAGTTCAGACTAGATTGGTACCAACTACCTATGGACACCGAGTTACTCGACACCACTTCCATACGTCCCTCCATCGGGACCCATTCATTCATATTTAAATTTGAAATATGAAAAGAAAATGAATAACTACATTCCATAGGGGTCCGATCACAACCCTCTACCATAATTACATACCCGACTATTTATACAATAGTTTAAAAGAATTTAGTTACAATTCTTTTATACAAAATACTTTGTACAAAGGTAATATCAAAGTCACATATCGGCCTCCTTCGCAATCACGGCCTCGTAGGAGTGCCGACTCCCCGTACACTCCTTGGTTCGAAGGGGTCCCACGACGGTAAAGAATGCCCACAGAAAAATTCTCCTACGCGGCTATTCCCCACCCAAATGCACATTAATACATACATCAAACCACATTCCATACGTAAAAATGCAATCCTATATGGGATATTTAATGTCATGCATTTAGATGAGACTCTCATACCCATAACCCAGTCCCCACCGACTTCACACATGCAGATAAGCAGTGTGAAAATCCAAATTATCAGTGTTTCAATCTAATGACCTCAACCCATTAGACAACCCTCCAATGTTTATTCAAGTTTATGAAATCCCATGTGGTTTCAGGCGGAGAATTTCCGTGGTCTCACCGTGTGCTTCGCACGCCTTCCGACACTGCGAACTTCTTACATTGTCGGGATGCATATAAACAGGCTGAGGCAATTTAGGCTCTTACTGAGGACACTGCTTCACCAAAACACACGAAATTTATTATTATTATTATTTTATACAACCGTGAGTTTCGATTTTAGACGTTGTCCCATTTCCGAGCTCACCACACATTCACCAAGAATGGTGAATAATAGTACCATGCACCCACACCGACTCTCGACGCCGATGTGACCAGCTGCATATGAAACGTAATCATGTTGTCACGCATTGTCACGCCACGCACAACAAAGAGTTACATGCAATATTTATAAATTTCGGATAATTATATTTCCTACATATAATTTTCATTTATCACAATTTCCATGTTAATACATCAAGCAAGTATATATTAACATGATTTTTACACACAACATCATGTTATTTATTTATTTTTCAACAATAACACACAAAATGGCCCAAATCTCGAACCCACATAAACAGGGCACCTCTCGGTCCCTTCATGACTATGAACCATTTTTGGTTCCATTCATCAACAAATTATAGTGATACCGAAAAAAACTCAACAAAACTCGAAGACATAAGTCCCATGATTAAAACCAAACCTCAACCCAATTCGGGACTGCCTGGAACCAGTCCAAAATTTTTTTTTAATATTCAGTCCCAAAATCTTGAGACTAAATCATGCGGCCAGTTACGACCTCAAGGAATGCCCATGCCATTAAATGACCTTTAGGCTAGAAAATAATCCAAGTATGAAAACTCCCTACCTAGTGGAGTTTGACGAAACTCCAAGATTTTGGTACCCACGCGTAGCTCACGATGCATGGATCAACTTTTCTTCTCGGACCGTCGAGCTCCAATCGTCGGAATGCCAAGAAAATCTCCCTCTTTTGTTTCTCTCTTCTTTCTCTCTCTCTCTCTCTCTCTCTCTCTCTCTCTCTCTCTCTATCCGATTTCTTTTTCTTCTCTCTTGTTTGCTTCCCTTCTCTCTCCCTTTTCTTTCTTTTTCCTCCTCCACCGAATTTCCCTTTCGGTTTGTTCCTATCCTATTTCCATTTTCTCATTTTTCTATTACTTTTCCCATTTCTTTCCTTCATTTTCTCTTTTCTTTTTTTTCTTTTTTCTTTTCCCTCTCTTTCTATTTGATCCTCATCCATCCACCGAATTTGTCAACAAGTGGGGGAAACTTCCCCCCACTTTCCTCCATGCCACTTGTCATTCTCATATTTTTTCTTAATTTCTTAATTTTTCTTTATTTTCATTTCTTTCTTTATCCTACACTTGACACTTGGCTCAATGTGAGCCATTCACACAATTGCATCACATGGATCATGCCATGTGTCGCTCCCTTAGGGTGCCATGTGGCATCTACATGACCATGTCATGTGTCACCCGACACCCGATGCCTCGAAAAACGTGAAATTTCTACTATCTCGGAATCCAACGAAATTCGACAGGGTAACTAAACTTTGCAAGATGAATTCAATATTGAAGTCTGTTTCATTATCTCGAGATTTATAAAATTTCCTATTTCAACCTAAATTATTGTTTTAAACTTGTTGAGAAAATTGAATTTTTTTCTCGGGCTTTACATTCTTCCCCTTAATGTAATTTCGTCCTCTAAATTCACACATACTGGTACACATAAACACATGCATATGAAGTAACAATTATAGTACCAAATATTAGACCACGCATCTTCGTCCTTAAATAGGAAATGATAGGTGGCCCGCATCGTGTCCTCGCGCTCCCACGTTGCCTCCTCCACTCCTGCTGCCAGCACTTTAACTAGCCGCACGGCCTTCGCTGGCCTCAAAACCCGGATCCCGCCTATCCAAGATACACACCGGTCCTCCGAAGGTCCTATCCATATCACAATAATCTCCTCCCCCAATCCACCACAAAAGAGCTAGGTTTGGAGTATACTCTCCGAGCACGGAGATGTGAACACCCCACACGCCCGATAAGCTCTCAGCGGTAATGCCACCTGGCACGTTAACTATACCCACCCTCTCGAGTATCTCGAAAGGCCCGATGTACCTTAGTGCTAGCTTCCCTCGCTTGCCGAACCTAACCACTCCTCTCTTAGGCATCACCTTTAAGAAGATGTGATCACCCACCTCAACCGGAGGTCGGCCACCTGTCACAGAGCTCTTTCACGACTCGAGTCATAAGAAGACGCTTCAGATCAAACCCACATTCTCTCGAGGTGTTCACAAGATCCGTACTCGGGGTTGATGGAACTCTCTCCCACTTCTGTCCAACAAATCGGGGATCGACATGGCCTCCCATATAAAGCCTCATAGGGTGTCATCTGTATACTCGCCTGATAACTGTTGTTGTAGACGAATTCCACTAAGGGTAAGTGCTTCTCCCAAGTACCCTTAAGATCTAGGACAGATGATTGCAACATGTCCTTTAAAACCTCGTATGGTCCTCTCCGACCGACTCACTTGTCTACTTCCGATGAAACGCAATGCTCATCAAGAATCGTGGTCCCTGCATAGCTTTTTGGAAACTCTTCCAAAAGTGTGTCGTAAACCTGGGATCCCTGTTCGATACGATAGAGACTGGCACTAACCAGACAATCTCTCTAATGTACAGCCTACAAAATTCTTCCAATGTTAAGGTCATCCACACCGTTAGAAAATGTGCTGACTTAGTGAGCAGTCCAATAATCACCCATACCGGCCATGCCCCGGCGTCCATGGCAAGTAGGTCACAAAGTCCATCATGACGTGCTCCCACTTTCACTTAGCTATCTCCAATGGTTGGAGTAGCCCCACTGGCTTCTGATGCTCAGCCTTTACCTGCTAACACGTCAAAATCTCCAACCTGTCACTTCATCCCATTCCAGTAATATTGGTGATGAAGATCTCGGTACATCTTCATGCCACCTGGATGCACAGCAAAATGAGAGTAGTGGAACTCTCTGAGGATCTCCTCTCTCAGACCGGTAAGCTGGGGAACCACGACCCGTCCCCTATACCGAAGACTACCATATGTGTGGATAGCCCAAATTTTCCTCACCCATACACCGAACAGACTGGCCCTCACGGACGAGATTCTACGCCCGCCTTCGAGATTCAATCACCCTCGTCGCAGGATGCTGGCGAGCCACCCAAATTCCCTAGCGCTCCTTGAGCCTGATCACTGTTTTGCAATCTAAACCGTCCCACAGTCTCGACCATCTGCCACTCCTAGGAAGCTACACTAGCCTGTACTCCCCGTGACTTCCAACTGAGCGCATCAGGCACTACATTTGCCTTATTAGGATGGTAATGCTAAGTGAAGTCATAGTCCTAAAGATACTCCATCCATCCGCGTTGCCTCATGTTGAGGTCCCGCTGAGTGAAAATATACTTCAGACTTTTGTGGTCTGAAAACACTTCGAACTGCTCACCATACAAATAGTGGCACCAAATGTTTAAGGCAAAGACAATGGCTGCTAACTCTAAGTCATATGTGGTAATACCCCCGCTCATGATTCTTTAGTCAAGCCTAGAACCATAAGCCACAACCCTCCAAGACTACATCAAGACACACATCCTGGTTCGTCCCTTTGGGAGGCATCACCTGCACACCGCACTCCGTCCCCCTCGTTCCAAGAGTATCGCAACAGGAGTCAGAAGCCTCATTTTCAATTCCTCCTCGAATGCCTTCTCACACAGTCATCCCACCCAAACTTGACCCCCATGGGTCATTCATAGGCGTGCTAGCTGGGAGAAATCAATAAACCACTCAGAAAATCCCAAGAAAATCCTAATTTTCTGAAAAAGGGTAAAATGGTAATTTCAGTCAAAATCCTGAATTTTCTAGATCTCGAATGATGAAACGCTTCACTCATTGGAATCGCTCTCACAAAAATTTAGCCACCACGTCGATCTAGATCCAATTAGACACCCGATATTTCACGATTTTTTGAGGCAACGGGGTAGTGTGGACACTTGGCACATTTTGAGTGGCTCAAGTGTGCCACATGTCAAGTGCAGAATGAGCTCAACTCTTGAGCTCATGAAAAGGCAAACTTACATGGACATGTGGCATCCCCTAATTGGCGGAAACTAAAAGTAGATGGATAAAGTGGATAAAGAAATCCAATGAGCCAATGAGAATTTTACTGCATATGCTCGAGGACAAAAGAGGAATAAAATAAAAAGAAAAAGAGCTTTCTTCTCCATTTTTGGCTGGTGTACATGTAGTGAAGGAGAATTACCTTAGAGAGAAGCTCCAACTTCTTCTAGAATTCATGACGGACCTTGGTTCTCGTCGCCAAGAAGAAGTTACTTCTACGTGCGCTACGCTGCTGGCACTCTGGCTTTGGCGGAGTTTTCACTAACCCGGAGGCAGGGGTTTTCACTACTTGATTTAATCCCTTTAAAAGCTTACTTTGGTTGATATGAGGTCGTGAGTGGTCGTTTGATCGTCCCCGGTACCAGGACCGAAACGCCGTAAATTGAACTCGCTGGGATACCCACCGACCGCTTCGGGTGGTTTCGTGTTATACTTATGCAATAAATTATGGTTTGGGTGTTGTTGGGCCGGAAATGGCCATGGATTTCGGTTCCATAAAGTGGAATCGATGCTTGGTGAGAGGGCTACCCACGGACAGCCCATCAGCTTGCTTGGGGTGGACTCCGCAAAAAATACCTCGGTTGGCTGGATTGGACCGAAAATGGTCCATGTGTGTTGTAAGCAAAATATTGCTTGAATTGGATGGCTTTAATTGTGTATGGAAAATGAGATGTTAATGCATGCTAATTAATGTGTTAACATGATGCTTGAATTATATGAAATATAATTGTGTGTGAGCCATTGGAATTGGATAAATTCTGCTAGTATATGCATTTATATATTAACATGAATTGTTTGGAAATGACATACTGCATTCAATATGCACCTGTGGCACCCTAGAACGGTAGGTGTGGAGTGCATGACATGAAAGAAATTAAAAAGGAAAATGGTTGTGTGAAATGAATTTCAATGGAAGATTTTTCTATAACTGGTCGAGATTGTCTAACAATTCACGTCTAGGCCCATGAATTGTTTTTTAGAGTAGTTGTCCAACAAATTTGCCTCGGGAGGGTTGTCCAATATATTTACCGAAACTCTGCAGAGTAATGCCGAGAACAAAACCTTTGTTTTGAAAAATGATGTTTTTCTCACATTTGGCTTAGGCATGTGGGGGAGTCAGTGAGGCTCGAGAAGTGGGAAAGTGGTGAGTCGCATTCTCATCCATATCATGTAGACATTCAAGTAGGATCATGTATTTGCTTGAATGTGTTTATGTTGAACCATTATATGTGCACTTAGGTGGGAGGCAACCCATGTAGGATAGTTCCACCATCGGGCATTGCTCACCTTGTCGGCAGGCATTATTTCGTGTACGGTGAGTGTTCGGGAAGACGACGCCACTGGGGAGCCGATTTTCTTCGAAGAAAGTCGGATTGTGGTTTGATACTGTATTGTAAAACATGTATTAGAACTCTAAATTTTATATTATATGTTTTGTGTTAGAGCGATGTACAACTCTTGAAACTATTGCAATATAGTTGGATGTATTCAGATGAGTATGATGTGTAGCCAATGTAGCCATTTACTCATGTAATGGGTCTCATAATATGAGACACTGTATTCCGCGGTCGACGGTCACAACAACCCCGGATTAGGGGCGTCATAGCTTGGTATCAGAGCTAAGGTAAACGATTACCTTGGGAGCTTGGTGGGTGTGTTTATAAGTATGGTTCTGATACTAGTCATAAAATAGACATCGAGCTAAGGTAAACAATTACCTTAGAGCTCGATGGACGTAGAGCTTAAAGATACGAATACCTGTGGCGCGAGGGACTCGCCAAGGCCATGGTCATTAAGGTATATGAGCATCACAAAACGATGTTAGGCTTAGGTATGTGATTACCTATAGGCAAATACGAGACAGATTCGAACACCGTATGTATCAGGTTTTATGTTTGGTGTATAACATGATGTGTTGTAATGTGTTATGTGAAATTGTGTGCTTGGTGAATAGCACATAGGAAAGATGTTGAACACTTAGGTTGAGAAAATAAAACCTTAGGAGGTTGAGAAATTTTGGGCAAAATAGTCCAGAATTAAATGAAAAAAAAATGTGTTGAGGAAATTTTTTTTTTTTGAGGTTTGGCGAGTGTAAAACAGAAAAAAATTTATAATAAGTTTTTCGTTCATCAGAAGATATGAAATTTTTTTTTTTTCGTGATCTCAGAGTGAGTAGAACTGGAGCAAAAAAATGAATGAAAAAAAAAGTCATAGGAGTCAAATGGGCTACCGCCCATTTTCCATACCGGGTCACGATACAGAGATTGTATCGTGACACAGGTCGACGCCAACAGCACCCAGACATTACGCCCAAAGGCCCCACGATACCTGGCCAGAACAGCCCACTCCACACTCCGGCCGCCCCGCCGCAAGGGCGAGCGGCACACAAGCAACCTGTGTGCCACACGAGCTGCCCCGACAAAGTTTTGTATCGTGGCGGAGGGGCGCCTTGTGTCACCCACACGCGCACCCAGCGCCCGCGACACATGGGAGCTCGCGACACCCAGAGCGAGCGCGCACGACATGGCGCGCAACGGGCGAGGCAGGAACTCGAGTCGCGACACAAATTTCAGATCGCCAAGACAAGGTGGCTACCACACCCGCCATACCGACCGGGCGACTCGCTAATGCGAGCTATGGCAAGGGCCTGAGGGGGCCACATACCCGCGCCTAGCACACGACACATGTGCGCTGGGCTCAAGTATCGCACGCAGCCTCGGGCTTGGGGCGTGCTCATCATTACCCAACCCGCCACCCAATGCAATCAAGCTGCACACCGCTTGGGAGCTAATCGTTCAAGGACACTGTTCACGGGGTTTTCAAAAAATAAAATAAAAATAAAATAAAATAAAATATTTGTCAAGCAGATGATTTAAAGTATGGAAAATTTTTCGATATGTGACTAGTGTCCTGGTCGTGTTTACACCTAGAGATGTCGCATTAAAACTTAACTTCCCATTTGACATTACATGGCTAGTCGCGAGAGACGAGAGAGTGACGTAGAGGTCGCCCACGAGGTAATCGGCCAGCACCACCGGCCACCGCCAGGCCTTTGTCGAGGCCGTCAGTGGTTGCGTGAATCGCCTTTGCAATGCTAGTGCAGGGGACAGGGAGGTCCGAGTAACCTCCAGATGTTTAGGGCACGTCATCCTCCGATGTTCACAGGGGGAGGAGATCTAATGGTGGCAGACCATGGGTTCATGCAGGTGGAGAAGGTATTAGAGGCTATGGAGATTACCTCCGACATGACCAAGATCAGATTAGCTGCATTTCAACTAGAAGGCGATGCCTAAGTGTGGTGGAATCGCTAAGACCTCAGTGACTCGGGAGGCAATGACTCGACCGGGGTTCCATGAGCTTTTATGAGCAAGTATTTTTCGCCACGTTAGACATGCAAAGGCCCAAGAGTTCCTAAAGCTGAAGTAGGGGCCATGACTGTGATTGCGTATGTGGCTACATTCATGGAGTTAGCTCGCTTTGCTGACAATTATGTAGCCACAGACCTAGCTAAGGTCAGGAGGTTTGAGAATGGACTGAGATTGTCCATTTGGGGCAGGATTGTAGGACTTCGCCTACGAGACATGGACTCTATGGTTGGGACGCCATGACCATAGAGAGAGAGATGGAGGATGCATGAAGCACGATGCGTGTTATGGCGGAGGAAGGGAGAGTCGCCTTCTTCGCCGAAAGAGTGCGTAAGGCTTCTGTTTAGCACGGATCTCAAGGACATGGCCAAGGTTATCGTGGACCAAAGCCGTGACGGGGCGCGCGCTAGTCGCAAGGCATATGATATGTTAATGGCGCCGATACCGACACACTCGACGGACAAGCAGATGGCGTGAACTTCCAAAGTTATGGGGCACCTCGGCCCCAATCGCCACGGACGAGTTGGGGTTGCTAGTCGGGCAAGGTGCATGGTATAAGCCCCATTGCCGCAAATGACATAGCCAGAGTGGATCGCCCCTGGGAGACGTGGTTCCCGTGATTTTAGGACAGCCACGCCCTGTTGGGTTGCGTGATAAGAGCGGATAATTGCTCATTCTCCACACCCTAGTATAGGTCATAATCCGCATCGCCTGCGGAGCCGCACCATCACCTAGTACTGCACGGCCAAGATAGGTCAGGCCGTGAGCACAAGTCGAGGTCGAGCACGTGGCTCGAGGTCGAGTTCGGGTCAAGCCGGGCAAGATGATCGGTTACCATTGCCGCCGTACCGGGCATAAGGAGACCGAGGATTGTCCTAGGAGGCGGTGTCTCACATCATAGCCGAGCATGCAGATCACCCTGACATGTGGTAATGTTTACCTGCATTTATTTTCACATCATGTTCATTAATGCATCTTGTTTGATAGGTTTGGGCTTCGAGGTTGAAGCCTCTTGAAAGCCTATTATGGGAAAATTCTTCCCTGAATACCACGCGGAGAGTCGGGTCGCGATGTGTCGAGATCAGGAGTCGAGATCTCGCTGATTTCCTCCCGTCATGGTGGACCTTTCTGGTGGTGTATACATATCGGGTTTTTGATGTCATTCCCGGGCATGGATGAGTTTGACAAGCATTCGGGTTGTCGGCGATCAGGACCTTAGGGCGTTGCCATCATGTACCCACACTATCTTGGAGTTGCATAAGGCCACATACGCATGTGAGTAATGCGTATGTGCGTGGAATTTCGGGACAAAATTCTTTTAAGGGAGGGGGGAATGTAAAACCCCGAGAAAATCCTAATTTTCTTAAAAAGGGTAAAATGGTAATTTTGAGTCAAAATCCGGAATTTTTCTAGATCTCGGATGACAAAACGGACTACCGCTGTGGAATCGCTCGCAAAAATTCGCTACCACTCGACGTACCCGAGACGCTGGAAATCACGCTTTTCAAGGCAACGGGTCGCAGGACACTTGAAACACATGAGTAGCCTCATAGTGCCACGGTCGTGTGCAGAATGAAATAACTTGAGTTTCAAGTGTGGGGTCTATTACGACATGTGTGGCATCCCCTAATTGATGAAAACTGTGCAGATGGATAAAGTGGATAAAGAATCCAATGACAATGAGAATTTAACAAGTGGCAAGCCAGGGACAAAAAGAGGAATAAATAAAGTGTTGTTTTCTCCATTTTTTGGTTAGTGTACGTGCAAATGAAGAAAAGAATTCAAAATTTGGTAGGTTCAAATTCTCTCTAGAATTCGATCTGGACCGTCTGCCACGGGCAAGAAGCAGTTGCTCTACGCAAGGGCTACGCTGCGGGTTATTCGCTTTATGGAGTTTTGACAACTCCTGAGGTAGGGGCTTCTACTACTTGATTAATCCCTTTTAAAAGCTTTGTTAATGCTTGCTGATATGAGACCGTGAGTGGTCAAGCTTGATCAGTCCCGAAAATTTGGGACTAAAATGCCGGAAATTTGGAACCCGTTTTGGATGAAATTCACCCGACTGTTTGGTGGTTTCAGGTTATAATTTTATAAATAAATTATGGTTTGGGTGTTGTCGCCGGAATGGCTAATGGATTTCTGCCCATAAAGTAACCGATGTTTGGTGAGAGGGTCGCCACACGCTGCTTAGGGACTGTTAAAAACAGTCTCGGTTTGCTTGATTTGACCGAAAATGGTCCATGTGTGTTGTAAGCAAAATATTGCTTGAATTGGATGACTTTAATTGTGTATGGAAAATGAGATGTTAATGCATGCTAATTAATGTGTTAACATGAAGCTTGAATTATATGAAGTATAATTGTGTGTGAGCCATTGGAATTGGATAAATTCGGTTAGTATATGCATGATTTATATATTAACATGAATTGTTTGGAAATGACATAATGCATTCTATATACACCGGGCACCCTAGAATGGTAAAGTGAGGACATGAAAGAAATTAAAAGGAAATAAGGCAAAGGAATTTCAATGGAAGATTTTTCTGAGAATCAATGAGATTGTCCAACACCACGCTGAGGGACTCATGAATTGTTTTGGAAAGTTATCCAACAAATTTGCCTTTGAGGGGTCAGTCTAATATATTTACCAACTTCTAGAGTACATTTTCGAGAACAAAACCTTTGTTTCAAAAATGATGTTTTTCTCACATTCGCTTAGGGCATGCGTGGAAGGAGTCGTTGAGGGCTCGAAGCTGGAAAGGGTGGATGATTCTCATCCATATCATGTAGATATCTGGCATGGATCATGTAATTGTCAATGTGTTTATGTTGAACTAATACATGTGCAATTTAGGCGGAGTAACCCATGTAGATAATTCCACTACCTGGCACGCTTCACCTTGTCGAGAGAACATTATTTCAGGTACAGAGAGTGTTCGGGAAGACGACGCTCACTAGAGGCCGATTTTCAGAAGAAAGCCGGATTGTGGCTTTGACATGTATTGTGTAAAACATGTATTAGAACTCTAAATTTTAATATATGTTTTGTGTTAGAGTGATGTACAACTCTTGAAACTATTGCAATATAGTTGGATGTATTTTGATGAGTATGATGTGTAGGCCAATGTGGCCATTTTTACTCATGTATGGGTCTCATAATATGAGACACAAGTATTCCGCGGGTTGACGAGTTGTTAATGGACCCCCGGGATTAGGGGCGTCACACCGCCAATCCCAAGAAATTGCGTATCTCGAAGAATGACTTCGGCCTATCTCAACTCATAATAAATTTCTTTACCTTCTCAAAATTTCACCGACTCCACTGCTCGCCACGACGTGTCCTAAAAGCTCCCACCCCTCGTAAGCCAAAATTCACATTTGCTAAACTCGGCATACAACTGATGGTCCCTGAAAGTGCCTAGAGAACAATCCTCAAATGATCCTCATGTTCCTCCTCACTCGAGTAGATCAAGAGTCAGCCAACAAAGACCACAAATAACCGATCCAAATAAGGTCGAATACCCTACGCATGAGATCCATGAATCTGCTAGAGTATCTACAACCGAAATAAGATCACCGTGAACTCGAAGTGCCCATACCGCATCCTAAACGCTGTCTTAGGGATACGCCCCAATCCTCAACCGATGACATAATCGTGCAAAGGTCTATCTCGAGTGACTCCGCAATGGATACCGACTTAATTGTAACCCGTTTCAACCTGTCGATAGTCAATGCACAAATGAATGGTCTGATCCTTCTTCTTAGCAAGCATAAATGGAGCGCCCATGGTAAGTGTCTTATTTAATAAAACCCTTGTCCAACAATCTCCGCAAATGGACCTCGAGTTCTTGCAACTTAACCGATGGCATCCTATGAGGAGTCATAGATACGGGCTACGTACTAAGGTAACTTTATGACAAAGTCCACATCCTCGTGCAGGTATCCCAAAGAGGGCTCGTCCGAAAAATGTCCTCATACTCACAGTCCACCAAAGGTAGACTTAAATCCATTTCCCTCATTCTCAGTGGTATAGTTTGCTAGCCAACTCCATCATCCGGTCCACCCATCCGAGTCGCAGACCGTCCGGTAAAGCATCAGCGCTCCTCAAGCCACTAATATCGTCCTTCACAGAAAAGCAGTAATCTTCTTACTATTAATCAATGACCTAATCTCTGAAAGCCAACCAATCCATGCCAAGAATGACATCAAATTCTGATATGTCCACATCTGAAGGTCCACCGTGAGTAGAATCCCTGAGATCTCTAACTCACCATCCCGATATATCTGATTGACACTCACCCTAGTTCCTAAGAGAGATTTCACATACAATGGATTTTCCAAGGTTTCGACCTTTAATCCTAAAGCATTCACATCAAATGCAGCAATAAACATGAATACGATGCATCCGAATTTAAACAACACTCTTATCAAGAAGTGTGAGAGCCGAAGACATACCCTCGTATATCGATTGAACTGATAACTTCAAATTTCACGATACCACAAACAGAGACATGCTCCCGGGTCTCTGTCCCGGCCGTGAGCTCATGTCCCTGGCCGACCCATACCCGCCTCCTCGTCCGCTTCAGGTAGCCAGGCGAGCCAGCACCTCGGGACCTGACATCAGCCCATCCGCATGTACCGGCCGAAAGAACAAACTCAGAACCGCGACTGGTCCCACCGATGACTGGATCAGATTTGTCACTTACCTAAACTCCACTCTAGGCATGACTATCAATTCACACCCTCAAGCCTTCACCAAGGTTCGCGGTGAAATGACACTAACCTTTGTAACCGGATTTTGTCCAATTACCAACACCTATTCAAAGTAAATACGCAACTTAAATTCATCAATTCACTCAAATTCAAAATTTCATGCCGACAAAAAAATTACTTATAAATATCTAAATCTCAATTATAAATGTCATATAAAGCTGTTCAGAATATAACAATATTTTGAATCTCCCAATTCCAACTATGTACTAATATAAAAATAATGCTATTATCTAAGTGACTTTCTCAATTAACTTTCAAAACTCAATATTTCACATAAACAAAAACTTATTAGTTCAACATGATCAAACATAAAGTTTTAATCAAATCCTAATGATGACGATCCCTAACCTAGTCATCACTCCGTGGAAACTAAAGCACCGAAAATATGTAAACGAATGAAGGAGCTTAAAGCTCAATAAGAAATACTAATACATTTTCTTATGGATCAAAGCAAGTTTTCAATCATATAACAATGTGAGATGTTTTTCATCAAACTTTTATATTCAAAAATAAGTTGGAACATTAACAAATTTACTTCCAAAACACTCACATCCAATTCAAATCAAGCCATATCAAATGTGATCCAAATACCCCTATATCAAATTCATTCAAACACTTTCATATCTAGTCCAAAATCAAATACATTTCAAATATATTTTTCTCCGGGTCATCAAATATCAAATGGTGTCCAAATCTACGGTGGGACTTTCAAATAGGTGGCTAGCCACAAATTGTTCATTCCAAGGTGATTTAATCAAACACTACAAGTACTAGTAACCTCTAACCGAAACCCCAGAGGTCGTGGCGTTCAAATCAATTACATTCGCCACTGTGAAACGTGAAGGTCAACTATTATTCCCGCTGACAAGGCGAAATAAATGTCAACTATAATCTCGATCGACAAGGGTCGAACTAACCAAAGTCAAATATTTCATTCAAAAGTTCAAATTACAAAACATCATATCTCCATATTTTCTTTCGTAAACAAAACAAATCTCAAAAGTACAATCATACAAAACTACTTTTTGATCCATGAATAATCAAAAAATAAAAAGTAAAACTTTCATAAAACCAAGATTATATATAATTCAGTTTAAAACAATTTTCACTTTCAAACAGAAGTAAAACAAACAATTTTCTTCTTTTAAAGATCCGCATTAATATCCCTTAATTTCAAAGGAGATTCAAAAGTTTTGAAATAGCTAATTCAAGCACTTCACCCTCAATGAAATATTTAAATAATAAGGAAGAAACTATCATTATTACTTATTTATTCTTAAACTTTCTAATTTGATAATCTTAACAATGATATTATTTTTAATTTTTGGAATCCATAATAATAAAAGTTAATGGGTTTCTAAATATTTTAAAATTTTTGTGATTTGGTTAAAGTTTATTCTATCAACATGATTTTTTTGTTCACCTCAAACATATTGACAAATGTTCAAATGATAACTATTTGAATTAGGTAGTTTTACAAATTTTATAAAACTCATATTCCTTTTGGATCTTATTTTAATAATTTATTTATTTTTACGCTTCTTAATCCGAATTAAATTTTACTAGAAAGTTAAATAATATTAAGCCATTATTTGCTAAAATTATATTATTACACAATACTCATCTAGCCTTTTTACCTAACAATTACCTTACTTGACAACAAGTATTATTAACAGATCTTATTTCCTATAATTGCTAAATAATTATTCTAATCATATTTATTATCTAATAAATTCTCAATCCTTAATAAAATATTTACTTGCCAAAATACATATATCTTAAATACTTATCAAATACATATATTTATACAAATCAAATTCAAATTTATCTTATTTGTTTATTATTATTTTATTTCAAAATTATCCTTAAATACTTTTTCATTCCTATACTCCAAAGTGAATTTAAAAGATGACACCACCAATCCTTATTTTATTTTATTTCTAAAAGAATTTAGTTCAGAATCTAAATCACTTTGTGTGATCACATTGTCACACGTACCCCATCGTTAACATAATTTTTAAACCCTACAAGAAAACTCCAAAAGGTAAAACCCTAAACGAAAACCCCGCAACATCCTCATAAATGATTTTTCGGTTTCTTTCCTGATCATGGCCACTACCTTTTCTTCAGGCACCTTCCCACCTACCTATATCTCTCCTCTTGTCCTTTTCCTCCTATATGCATGGCCACCAGTCGGAAAAGAAGAAGAAGACGAGTGAGCTAACCGATAAGAAAAAGGAGACAAGACACAAAAATTTGTTAATATTTATCGATGCCATGTTTAAATCATCTCATCGGAAATATTAGGTCCATAGTCGTCACAATCTCATCCCAAAAATGAACGAGCTGAAGAATTATCTTCGGAATTAGGTGAGGAGTTGTTTGTGTTTTAATTTTATTTCATTTTTGGTAGGATTTGTTATTTATTTTTTCTTCCATAAGGGTTTGGGCAGCCTCCGAAGCTACCAAAGGTCGAAAATATTTCAAAAAGTGCTATAACTAAGTTGGTCAATATGTGGTATCATATTATCCCTGGGCTCGAAAGGCATCGTTTTGATCACTAAGTTCGACTGGATCTGTGTAACAGCTAAGTTAGATGCGAAAAATAAGAGGATTACAAGTGACAAGAAATTTTTTTTTTAGTTTATTATTTTTTTCCTGTTAGCTTTTAGCCAATGTTTTAAAAACTAAACTAAACCGATTGGTCTGACCGATTGGATCATGAATTGGCAACAAAAAAGGTCAATTCCAAATTAAAACCGTTTTTCTGTGAACCGGTGGTTGAACAAGTCAAATCTATTTATAATTATTTTTAATTTCAATTATATATTAATTACCCATTTATAACGCCACCGGGTTCAACTACTATTTCATCACGGGTTCAACTCGTGAACCGCGGAGTCGCTAACTTTCCAATTTAGTTATTGGTCCAGGTTTTAATACATTGCTTTTTGCTGATTTGAGCCAAGCAAACTAAGGTTTTTTTTTTTATTATTATTAATTTTTTTTTCTATTTTGGCAATTGATTGAAACCAAGCAGACCATGGGTACTATAAAATGGCACAATGTCTAAGGATTTGGCTCTACTGTTGTCCAAAGACGACAGGATGAAGTTTTCTTTCATCAACTTACACAACTCAAAATCGGTTATCAACTCGGAAGATTTACAAAGGTTAGAATAGGGCGACGAAGTTGATTTCGTAGCCATCAAATCTAGATACCCAAAAACAGAAAGAAAGCTGTCATTGTCTCTCAGGTGTCTTTGGGTGTAAATTGGTAACTTTTCCAGTTCAGTCATCGGTCTGAATTTTAATACATTGTTTTTTACTGATTTGAGCCAAGCAAACTGAGGGGTTTTTTTTTGTTTATTATTTTTTTTTTTCTGTTTTGGCAGTTGATTTGAAACTAAGTATGCCAGGGGTACTATAAATGGTATAATGCTCGGGCGATTTGGCTTCATCACACCAAAGACGATAATGATGTGAAGTTTCTTCATTAGTCGGTTAATAACCCAAAATTGGTTATCAACTCTGAAGTTTACAAAGGTTAGAATAAAGCAAAGAAGTTGATTTCGTGGCCATCGAATCAGGATACCTCAAAAGGAGAAAGAAAGCTCTCATTGTCTCTCAGGTGTCTTTGGGCGTGAGCTGGTAATTTTTCCAATTCAATCATCGATCCAGATTTTAAAACAATGCTTTTAACTGATTGGAGTCAAGCAAACTGAGGGTTTTTTTTTAGTTTTGTGCTAATTAAACTAAGCAGTAAGTGGTATTGTAAAATTAATGTAATGCTCAAGGGATTTGATTCACTCCCCAAAGACGACAATGATAAAGTTTGCTTTCATTGATCTGTAATATGTTAGAAATTTTAATTTCTAATCGATTCATATAATTTCGCATTGATAATTGTTAATGCTTGCATACTACCTGCGGATGATTAGTATAGTATCTAAGAGGACAATTATCAAATCCCTCCGTGCCGACCGTTAAAAATTTAAGTATTTTAGCGGTGTTTTATTATTTGAGTAATGTCTTTAAATGTCTTAATAAAAGACATTTAATATTAGTAACTCTATTTGAGTAAATGTCTTAATAAAAGACATTTAATACAGTAAATGCTATAAGGAGTAAATGTCTTACTAAATAATATTTAATAGTACCCGCCTATATATATATATGAAGGCATAGAAACACACACAAATTTCCCAAGAGGCCAGATTCAAAGTCAAGAATCAATCAAGTCCTTATATCATCAAAGGGCGATTTTAAGTGTTACGGATCTGGCATAGGAAAACATATATATATATATATTATTACTTGGGACATTCAAT
This sequence comes from Tetrastigma voinierianum, assembly GCA_016808115.1. NCBI lineage: Eukaryota > Viridiplantae > Streptophyta > Magnoliopsida > Vitales > Vitaceae > Tetrastigma > Tetrastigma voinierianum. The sequence goes on along the minus strand of JAEQBH010009339.1, from coordinate 30,967 downwards.
TATCGTGATGGATTCTTCAAGTAAGTTTTTCTTTTCATTTTCTGTAAATTATGCCATGATTGTTAAATTGGTTGATTTAATTGTTCTATTATGATCCAAATTGTTAAATCGTTTCCGCAAAATTTTCAACAATTTTGGTATCAGAGCCAAGTTTAATAGAAATTCAATTACCAATTTAGGGTTTATGAGAATTTGGGTATTTCTCAATTAAAGCATCAGAAGTAATTGATGTTTAAATTAACTGCTTATGGAATAATTAACTTGGGTTTTTAATTTTGAATTAACATTTTGCTTGAATATTTGAATTGATAGTTCGACATTCATCGTGGTGTACCCAATTGTTCCTTTAATTGTGATTTTGAATAGTTTTATATATAAATGTCAGCCGTTGGTTTTAATTGACCAATTGTTTATCTAAATTGTGATATGAAATCTAATTCAAATGGCCCACGCACTATCGATAATAGTTAACTCTGAAAGCATGCTATCCTCGTAGAAAAGAATTGATATGCATGTGCATATATGACTTATGCAAATTTCGTGAATTGTATAATAATTTAAACTTAATAATTTATTTTATATGATTTAAAATCTTTAATATTTAGTGGAGTGCGTTAGTCACTAGCGGCTCTAATTGATTTCATTAAATGATTTAAATAATATTTATAAATGTTTATTTGATATAGCATCATAAATGACATTTAGAATAATAAACATTTATAGTTATTTACATGTAGTTATACGATTACCCAAAGGTAGATCTTACTCATATTAATAACAATTGGAAGTAGGTTATATGAACCTTATTTAATTAATATATAGTGTCATTCCAAAGATGACTTATATATTAAATTAAATTTTATGATTGATATATATATGTTATATGAATGATGCATATTTGGTGATTGTTGGTTGTGTTTAAGATTTAGCCCAAGGTGAATTTAAATGCAATGTTTTGGTATATATATTATAGTCCCCTGAATTGTGGTTTAAATTCAAAGTAATTAATATGTGAAGAATGTAAATATTTGTGAATCTCTAATGTAATGTAATGGTATCATGTTTAATGGACGGAACTATGATATTTGGATCGAATATGTCAAGCTAAATGCTGGCCTTTTAGGACTCGATTCAGCTCTAGTTATGGATGAACCCACTAAACCAACTGATACTAGTTTGGAGGCAGACAAGAAAATGTGGGAGAATTGGGAGAGGTCAAATAGGCTTATGATAAGCTTTCTTAAGCTTAGCATAGCGTAATATTAAAAGCACCATTGGTAGAAAATGTGGGGAATTGTAGGTGAAATTAAGGAGTGTACTATATGACCAGGACATTGTGGATAAGTCTATTGTTGCTGCTCTTATTAATGATTTATCTAATAGAGAGTACACCATAGCTCAATCAATGGAGGAACATATTACTCACATGGTGAATACCTACAACCGGCTTAAGAGTTTGGATATGGATCTTGGTGAGCGAGTGTTGGTTGAGTTTAAATTTGAAATCATGTAAGGAGTGATGATTTCAAGCAATTCCCGGAGAACACAACCAACTTAAGGAAAAATGGTCTCTTTCGGATACTAAGGCCATGCTCATGCAAGAGGAGGCAAGGCAAAGGGAAGATCTTAAGGTCAAACTTCCCCAAGCCAACTTTGCCTATTATGGTAAATCAAATGCTGGTTAGTGGCGGCAAAGCTCAGTATTAAGAAATGGAAGAACAAAGGGAAAGCGACATTTTAAGGTGCGGCCGGTAAAGAGCGAGAGGAGTTAGAAAAGATTAAAATGTTTCTTTTGCAACAAACACAGGCACAAGAGGCCGATTGCCAAAGAGGAAGGCATGGTTTGAAAAGAGAGGTATACATTTTGTTTCCGTATGCTTTGAATCAAATCTGATTGAGGTTTCTTCTAATACTTGGTGGCTTGACACTGGTGCAACCACTCATGTTTCTAATGTTATGCAGGGTTACCTAAACTTCCGCAATCTTGGGAAAGTGAGCTTTCTATTTGTAGGAAACGAGGATGAAAGCTAGAATTGAAGGTGTATGGACATATAGAATTGTGTTAGATACGGGCTATTGCCTTGATCTAGAAAAGTGTTTATATGTTCCTGATTGCTCTAGAAATCTTGTTTCTGTTTCTAGATTGGATGTTTTAGGATTTGATTTTAGAAGTTGGACATAGTTTGTTTTCATTGTATCATGGAACACAAACCTTTGTGGTGCGGTTCGTTGTCGGATACTTTATATTGTTTCAATGCGAATTCTATTTTGTTAATTCCGCATTGTTTAATGTTGATGTTAAGTATGATGTTGGTATGAAAAGGTGCATAGCTAAGGTCTTAGCGACTTGTGGCATAAAAGGCTTCGGTCATATATCCAAAGAAAGGATTTTGAGACTAATTAAAGCGAAGTTTTGCACTCAATTGGATTTTACCAAAATTGGAATAATACTGTGTGGATTGCATTAAAAATAAACAAACCAGAGCATGTATCAAAAGCAATGCCAGGTAGTGGATTACTTGATTTAATACATCTACGGATATTTGTAAATTAACTCGTGTATACCATCTTTAGGGAGGTGAGAGGTATTTCATCACCTTCATTGATGATTACTCTGGGTATCTTTATTACCTTTATTTCTTTGCATGAAAGAACTCAATCAGTTGATGTCCTTGAGACAGTGTTGAGAGGTTGAGAGGCAGGTTAAATAGAAAGGTTAAGGTAATACATTCGATAAATTGGTAGATATTATGGAAAGACATCGGAAGTTGGACCCGGGCCCATTTAGAAACTCCTTGAGTCAAAGGGCATTTGTCTGTGATATACAATGCCGGACTCGCCACCTGAAAATGGCATAGTATGTCGTACATTGATGGAAATGGTAAAGGGTATGAGTGAATGATAGTTACTGTACTGTTTCGTGTGGATGTATGCATTAGGGCCAGTAGCATACATATTAAATAGGGTACCTAGTAAAGCAGTTCCTAAGACACCTTATGAACTGTGGACATCTAGGAAGCCTAGTTTAAGACATCTTCATGTGTGGGGCTGTCAAGCCGAAGTGAGGATATATAATCCACATGAAAAGAAGTTGGATTCCAGGACCATTAGTGGATTTATTTTCATTTGGATATCAGGAAAGGTCAAAGGGTATAGATTCTATTGTCCTAACCATAGTACGAGAATTGTAGAGTCCGGGAATGCTCGCTTCATTGAAAATGGTAGTGTCGATTAGAGTGTGGGGAGCACATGATGTGGAATAAAGAGAGTCGTTGATGGATTGAAACCCATCAAATGATCCATCTCGAGTGGAAGTTCTATTGACCTTAGCACGGCCAAGGCATGAATATGGAACAACAACAAATGGATGCTCCGAGCTCAATTATGGATGTCATTGTTCAAGAAGAGGAGGAAAATGCTCAAGTTAATGAGCAAGTGCGACCTCAAGAAGAAATAGTATCAGGGGTCTACTGAGAAAAGATCGGCTATTTCGAATGACTATACTATAGTTTATGCGCCCGAGCATGAAGTGACTTGAGCATTGTGTGGCCCGGTCTCTTTCGACCAAGCCATGAGCGGTGAAAATTCTGATAAGTGGTTAATGGCCATGAAGGAAGAGTTGAAATCCATGGATGACAATAATGTTTGAAATAGCCAGATTACGAAGGATTCCACAAAGAAATTATTTGTAAGTGGGTCCTTTAAGACTGACGAGACTCTAAGAGCGATAATAGAGAGGTACAAAGCCAGACTTGTGCCGAGTTGCACTCAAAGGATGGCATTGACTACAAAGAAGACTTTTCTCTCGGTTTCTAGAAAGGACTCTTTAAGGATTATGTGGCTTTGGTGGCTCATTTTGATCTTAGGCTTGCGAATGGATGTTAAAAGCGGCTTTTCTCAATGGAATTTGGAAGAAGAGGTATATATGGATCCGTACCTCGAGTTTGGGACCACAAGTAAAAAAGAAATCTAGTATGTTAGTTGAAGAAATCAATCTATGGATTAAAACAAGCTTCCGAGACAATGGTATTTGAAGTTTAGCCAATCTTGTATTGTCATATAGGATTTGTAGAAATGACCGTTGGCCGGTGCATCTACATGAAGGTTGTGGGAAGCAAGTTCATAATCCTTGTGTTGTATGTAGATGATATTCTTCTTGCCGCTAGTGATCGTGGGTTATTGCATGATGTTAAGAATTACCTTTCTAGTAACTTTGAAATAAAGTATCTATCTGTCAAAGAAGAGGTGCAAAATCAAAGAGTTCAAATAATGCACATTGGCACCCATGATATGATTCTGGATCAGATTGACTAAGGGTAGCTCACGCAAACATTTATTGACCATATTAGTAAAATGGGAGTAGTCGCGAAGTCCTTGTATATCGGATGATTGGTCATACATGTATGAATTTATGTTTAGCACGTTTATGTTTATTTGATACTCTAGATATCGATGTTTGTTTGGATTTTGCTTATCTATGAATCATATTTCAGTTATGCATATTTTATTATGATTATAGATATTAGGTCTTATTTAATACATTGTGGGATAAGGTATTTTTGGGTGTCTACCTTATCAAATTGTATTTGTTTGAATTGAATTGACTTATGATACATGGAAGGATGAGGCGTTTGTCGGGCTCGTGGCCGCCATGTTGATTCGATCGTTTAGTTCTTACGAAGTTGACTTATATATAACATTTTAAGTGAGCTGAGTTATGTTAATATATTTGTATACTAGTCGTATATGAATCGAGTGGGAGAATGTTAGAAATTTTAATTTCCTAGTTGATTCATACTAATTTCGATTATTGATAATTGTTATAAATCATTACGGTGATGATTAGTGTAGTATCTAAGAGACAATTATCGGCGGGTGTAAATCCTAGTGCCGATTCGATTTAAATTTAAGTATTTTAGTGTGTTTTATTATTTGAGTAAATGTCTTAATAAAGACATTTAATATTAATGCTTGTTATTTGAGTAAATGTCTTAATAAAGCGTTAATATTAATGCTTGTTATTTGAGGAGTAAATGTCTTAATAAAGACATTAATATTATGTATTATTTGGGTAATGTCTTAATAAAAGACATTTAATATTGAAAATGCTGATTTATATGAGCCAAATATCTTAATAAATAATATTAATATTATTCTGCCTCCCATATATATATATGAAGGCATAGAAAAACACCACTGACATCAAGAGGGTTTTGATTCGGAAAGTCGAATCAATCAAGTCCTTATATCGCATCAAGGCGATTTTAAGTGTTACGGATCGGCATAGGAAAACATATATATATTACTTGGGACATTCAATTATCGTGATGGATTCTTCAAGTAAGTTTTTCTTTTTCATTTTCTGTAAATTATGCCATGATTGTTAAATTGGTTGATTTAATTGTTCTATTATGATCCAAATTGTTAAATCGTTTCCGCAAAATTTTCAACATAATCGAAAACTCAAATCGGTTATCAATTCATGAGTTTACAAAAGGTTAGAAACGGGGCAACAGAAGTTGATTTAGTGGCTATCGAATGCAGGATACCTAGAGGAGAAAGAAAGGCATCATTGTCTCTAAGTTGTCTTTAGGCATCATACGATAACTTTTCTAGTATAATCATGATTCGGATTTTAAAATATTGTTTTTTAATGATTAGAGACAAGCAAATAGAGAGTTTTTTTTTTTGTTTATTAATTTTTTCTATTTTGAGTAATTGGAGCAAAGTAGGTCGGGTGCGTAAACGGTACAATGCTCCGAAGGGATTTGGTTTCATCCGCCCAAGGCGGTAGTGATGAAGTTTTCTTTTTCGTGGAGTCTTATCAACTCAAAATCGGTTATCAAATCGGAAAGGTTTCGTGTTAGAGCAGGGGCGACGGGAGTTGATTTCGTGGCCATTGAACCTGTGGATACCCCACACGAAGGAGAAAGAAAATTGTCATTATCTCTCGGGTAGTATAGGCGGAAGGGACCAATTTGTGGAGTAGTAATGTCCCAGAATCAGACGAAATTGCACGTAGTAATCTTTTTTTTACATAGTAGTAAAAGTGTTTTTTTTTTCCTCATGAGGTGTTCTCGAAAGAAACAAGGGGCTCTAATTTAATAGACATATGCTGGCTTTACCCGTCATTCATATTTTCTTCCTATTAGAAGCCATAGGCATGATAATGTGAGAAGATCAACCAAGTGCCCACATTTGTATTATGCATGTCTAAATTAGCAAGCTAATGTGAAAAACAACTAAGGAATCTGCTCATTTTGTATTATTACATGTCCTAAATCGACAAGCCTCCCAGTCTTCCACGTGTCTCCCCATCGGTGCTTGTCACTTTTACCCTGACGGCTTTTTGTCCATCTTTTTTTGTCTGAACACCCCTACAGTTCCACTATGGTCCCTGTCACCGCTATTTTTGGCTGGTAATAACGGACATAAAGACTGACATTTCATTATACAATTCTGAATTTGAGATACCTATGGAGCATCTCTGACTGTATTATTTTGTATAACTATAAGCTACAAAGAACATTTTGCAAAGCCGCATACCCAAACCAAAACTGTGGCTGTGGTCAGACCGTATGAATTAACCAAGTGGGCACACAGGCCCTTTATATAGGATGCTTAAGGGCAATCCGAGTACAATTAGGACTAAGAGTCCTACTCTAACTCTAGTCTTCCAATCCTAGCAAACCATGCATGATCATTACTTTCAAAGTATCTGTGAATGAGAAACTCTGTACTCTTGATGATTCTGTTTAAGGATAAGGATGCCACTTTTGAGTCTTTCACATTTGGGAATCTTCTATTTTCTGGGGTCAAACACTTTTGGGAGATCTTTTTCGCCCAGGAGTGGGATCTTCTCACTTTGTGGAATCCTACCGAAATTTTTGTAAGAATCTGTGTTACCTTTGGGATTAGGGCTTGCCAGGAAACCTGCATATATGTTGTGGTTGTACCGTATTCAGTTGCTATGAAGAGTTGCTGCTCCTTGAGCCTTCCTCGTGGCGAGTGACCGTGACTCTTTGATCATCGACTCAGTGCTGCTGTACCTTGTGGGAGTCTCATGCAGCTCATGCTGTGCCTCAAACACTTATTTCCACCTTTGCCTTGCTGGTTTCCCTTAGGCGGGCCGTAGGGCCAAGCGACGCCCTCGTGCCGCCACGGAACTTCGTGTTATCTGGTCGAGGGCGACAAACCCCTCCCCCACCCAGAATTATTCAACGTCCTAGTTGACTTCAGCAGCGCATACTCAAGGATCACGGTCTTCAGCTTGCCGTAATGTAGCACCGCACCCACAGCACCAAGTTGATGGCGTCGCCGATGAAGCCAAAAGTATTCGATCAGCTTGTTCTTCGGTTGTCTTATCCACAGCGAGGATGCTTTTGCAATCTTTGTGAGACTCGACTCTAACCACAAGCGGGTTTTGCTTTGCTTGCACTCTGTCCGGACTAGGATCATTGTGATGGGGCTTGAAGCTTACATGGAATGTCGGGCAGGCTTCAGAAGGCACAATGCAGTGGCTTAGTTTAGCAGGTCGCGTTCCCAATCGGCTTCACAACTCAAAGGTCCATCATATTTGGAATCAAACCTCTAAAATGACACTATGGCCCCAGTCTTCCTCGGATCTACGAGGGAGTTAGCTGAGACCATCTCACCGCCTTTCGAATTCAAGGTCTCACGCCTTTGTCGCATACTTCTTCGATGCGTCTACTTGCCTTCTCTAGAGGTGTCTGCGGCTTCATCAAGCAAATCCTTGAGACTTTGCAAACTTGTACGTGGATTGGGCTCACGCAGTCGGGGTTGCTTTCTGGTAACGATCGTCAGGGCGTGGTATGTGGTTGGAACAGATTGCTACCTTAAAAGGGCTGTCACAGGTTGAACTTATTTGCGATTTGGCCAGGACAAGCTGCAGGCTCTAGAAGTTCCAGAGCAAATTTTTCTGAGAAGGCTATCACGAAGTGGTGCAAATACTCTTCCTAGCATGATTCCTCTCTCTGGCCGATATAGTCGGGATTCATGATAAAAACTTCATTTATGTACCCGCATCTTGAACAGCTCTTTAGAGCCTGCACCATGGCGTATGAGTGCTCACTGTAATCCTCAAGCATCCCAGTGTTTTCTAACATTCTTTGAGAGAAGATGCTTGTGTTGCTTCTTCAGGCTGGACACTCCTCGGAAGTGGGATGAAGACGTGCCCAGAGAAGAGCACATCTACCGTACGAAACTGATCGAAGCCCTCACTTTTGAAACCCCTTTGATGGAAGTCCATCGATACACACTGCCATGGCTTCTTTGGAATGGACAGGGGCTATAACAATCCCACTTCCTTATTCCGCTAGGTCTTGTCAACTTGACAAACATGGCATGTCTTGACATATACTTACCGTCTTCCCTTCGTGCCAGGCGATACAAGAAAAGGCCGTTACTTGGCAATGTAAAGTTCTTTCCTCTCTGGTGACGGCCCATCTCGTATCATGTGTTTCCTTTACTTGACTCTGTCTTAGCTTGCTTGAAGGCACATACTTAAACTTCCCTCCTACAAATGTGTCATTCGAAAGTGATGTGCATTTATTTCAAAATAACAGCGTTCATGTGCATGTAACTTATATGTGAATATTAATTGGCCCAAAGGGAAAATTAATATTCACTTGAGAGTATGTACACACAATGTTAATAAACACGATAAGTATTTGGTTTACATATGAAGATAATAAATTGGCCCCAAGAAGGATTTATCTGTTAAGTATGTTTCTTATTATGATGTTTGATTACTCTGCTAGAATATCCTTACAAGTTAACAATATTTTTATCGAAGATAAAATATTAATGGGAGTGTACATTCTATCTTGAGATGGTTCTTATTTATTTGGAATTTATTTTTAGTTTTGCTCTTATGTGAGTTTGTTTGCTTGTTATTGTTCTCACATTGACTCACCCAGTTCTATGCTTCTAACATTCTTTGACGTTAATTCTATTCCTATCTTCGTAACAAACTTTAAGACATGGCATGAGAACCTCGAATAGTTCGATTGTCATGGATACGGACAACTAACGTTAAGGGTTTCTTCTCCTGCACCTCTTACTGTTGAAAGTTCCTCTAATGAAAAGAGGGATATTGAAAGGTCTGGGAGAAGCTGTCCCTTTATGTGTTTGATGATCATTAAGAAGGCCATTCGAAGCATTCGGGGGCATAATATCAAAAGCGATAAAGCGAAGTAAAAAAGAGTTCCTAGAAGAAATTAGAATAGATTTGCCAAGAATGAAAGAGTAAAACAAGTACACTTTTGGAAAATCTCATCTCAATGAATATAAAGGTAATGGGAACATTAGAGTACATTATGGAAATGTCATCTTGGCAAAGTTAAGAGCACATAAACTTGATCTCTACGAGGTTGCTTGTGCATTTGGTTTTGATATCTCTTCCCACACAATTCGAGTCAATTTAAGGTGAGCTAAGCTGCAAAAGGAGACTTGGTCTCTTAATGAGCTCATCTCACATTGTGTGCGAAGAGGAAAGGTTGGAAGTAAGAAAAGATAGAAAGTGCTCATTTTGATTGGTACTTCCCAGGATAAAGGGAAAAAAGAAAGAAGGATAAAAAATTACTTGAGAGGTTCCATATCAAAAGAAACAACATAAAGAAAAAAGGGTTGATGATTGTTTCTTCTATGGAGCTGTGGGACATAAGAAGAAACAATGTACCAACTATCATGCTTGGCGTGCAAAGAAAGGTACACTTCTTAATCTAGTTTGTTCTGAGGTTAATTTGACTTCGGTACCTAAACACACTTGGTGGATGATATATTATCGGTGCAGCCACTCACATGGAGATGTGTCCATGCGGGGTTTACTGAGTTGCCAAAGCCAAATGATGGTGAAGATGATATTATCTTTGTAAGATGGAAGATTAAGGATTGAAACGATTGGACATTTAAGGTTATTCTTAAAATTGGTACTTATTTGGATTTGAATGAGACATGTTGTATGCGGAGTCCTTTTCGACGAATTTGGTTTCTATTGCCATATTGGACAAATTTAGTTATACTTGTTCTTTTGGAAATAATAGATTTAGTCTTTTTTTCGAATTAATTTGGTTGATGTAACCAGTTCTTTATCTTATGAAAATAACCTTTATATTGCTTGATACAATTGCTTCATATCATGAAACCTTGCAATTAGCTCTCGGGTGTTAAAGAAAATTAACCGATGAAATTCCTCATCATTATGGCATAAGAGATTAGGTCACATCTCGAAGGAGAATTGAAAGGCTTGTGTCGGATGGGATTCTAGACCCGCTGATTTGCAAATTTGAAATTTGCTGTTATAAGGGAAAACAAACAAACACAAAGGAGATTTGGTGTAATGGGGCTACAAATGTCTTACAAATGATACATACGGATATTTGGGCCCATTTCCCTCTACGGTTTCATGGAATGTGACAATATTATCACGGTTATAGACAATTTTTCACGGGTGCTTAAACTACCTTTATCTCATTCATGAAAGTCTCGATCCTTTGAGTATTCAAATCGTTCAAAGTTGAAGTTGAAAATCAATTCAATAAAGGATTAAAAGCGTCATATCGACCGTGAGTGGTGAATACTATATATGGAAAGTATATGACGGTTCGAATTGAACAACGTCAAGGGACGTTTCTTTAAATTCTGATGCGGTATCGTCCCACGTACACCATGCTAGGTTCTCAAAGCATGAATGAACGAGTGTTCTTGAAAGGCAAACGAACGCTCGAACCTAGTAAGAAGTATGATTAGTCATTCTAACTTTGCCAATATCACTATAGGGTGGCTTGTAAAGGCTAGAAGCATATATCCTTAACGAGTATAACTTTAGCGGCTATTAAAACCCCTGCACTGAACTTTAGGGTGAAAGCCTAGTCTAAAGCACTTACATTTAGGGGATGTCCGGGGTGAAATAAGGTATAGGCCACATGAAAAGAAATTGGATTCAAGAGCAGGTTAGTTGCTATTTTATTGGATACTCACGGAAAGATCGAGGGTTACAAATTCTATGATCCCCACTACTAAATCAATTTTGAGACGGGGAAATGCTCTCGAGTTCTTTGAGGATGTTGAGTTTAATGGGGAGATAAGGATAGGGATTTTGCTTTGAAGAGGAATATGTTGATATTCCCTAGCCCATCATTGACATTGATCGAGGCTCTACTCCACGACATTGTGTCAAAGAAAGCGAGATCAGATCAAAACAATATCGAGAACCTCTAGTTCAGGAGAACGACTACCGCCTCCTCTAGAACCTCTTATCGTAGGAGATCCACTAGATAAAGGAGAAGTGCATTGCCAAATGATTAAAATGTATTTCTTCAAGTATAGGTTGACATTGGTGAGGTGGAAGATGATTCAAGTCAACCAGCCGAAGCCACGGAAAGTTCTAAATCTCGAAGTGGATTGATGCCGTGAATGAAGAGATCAAGTCCGTAGAGACGATAGCGTTTGGGATCTTGTCCCATTGCTGAAAGGTGTGAAACCCATTGGTTGCAAATGGATATTTAAAACCAAGAGAGGATTTGAAAGGTGGCGTGGGAGAGATACAGCTGCGTCTTGTAAAATAAAGGTTATACCTGAAAAGGAAGGCATGATTATAAAGAGACTTTCTCTCGGTTTCATCGAAAGACTCTTTTAGGACAATAATAGCGCTTAATGGCTTGCTGACCTTGAGCTTCATCGGATGGATGTTAAGGCGCATTTCTCAATGGTGACATTGATGAAACAATATATGGTGCAACCCAGAGAAAATTTTATTATTAAGGAGATACAAGAGGATGGTTCTGAAGTTAAAGAAATCTATCGTAGGCAAAGCAGAAGCTTCGTCAATGGTATGATACAAGTTTCATCAAGTTATCATTTAAATCTTTGGTTTTGAGATGAATATGGTTGATATTTGTATATACCATAAGTTCGATGGGAGTAAGCATATTTACTTGGACATATGTTGATGATGACATATTGGCACCACGGCTTGATATAGGCATGTTGCACATTAAACCAAAGAGATTTCTATCAAAGGAATTTGAGATGAAAGATCTTGGTGATGCTTCTTTTATTAATTAGGTATACACGGGATCGATCTCGGGAATCTTGGTTTATCCGCAAAGAGCTATATTGAAAAAATTCTTAAAGGTTTGGCATGCATGATTGCAAACCCGGGTGACACCACCATGGCTAAAGACAAATTGAGTCTCAGTCAATGCCTGAGAATAATTTTGAGATTCGGGAGATGCAACGCGATTCCTTATGCGTCGACCAATAAGTCGATGTATGCTCAAGTAATATGGCGTCAGGATATTCGCATTACATTTGTTGGCATGTTGGTGGATATTCGCGATCCACAGGAAAGGATCGATGGATAGCGGTAGTGTCATGAGGTATTCTGAGGAAGAGCAGACTACATGCTCACTTATGAAGAGTTCGATCGATTCAGAGGATCATTAGATATTCGACTCAGATTTTGTGGATCTTGAGATAGCATGAAATCTACTTCATCTTTATATCTACTTACACTTCTTTGAGTGTATATCTTGGGAGGAGTGTATTTCACAATTCATGTAGGTTTAACCCATTTTGTTAAGTGCAGTTTTGTTAGTATTGCGGACATCTGATGTGAATATAGTTGCAGATATCACGTGACATATTATGGATGCATTGGACGCCATGACCCGGTTTTAACAATGACCAGTTGGGCATTACTCTCTTCCTTGTAAATAACGGATGACGGATCGCGAAGAATTGCTGAGACATCATTCCACAAACATCGATTGGATGACTTATATCTATGTGTTTGATTAAATCGCGTTGGATCTTTGACAAAGTTCTCACCAGTCTTTCTTGAAACCTGCATATCATATGGATAATGATTCTTCTCTTGGATGTTGTGGGGTGTTGGTGTTTTAGATACTTTGTATGGATATTATAGTTTTAAGGTTATTTCTTGTGATAAAGTATTCGATTTTTCATCGGCTTTGATTTTGTATGGTTTGATCTCACTAAAAGGTTTAAGGAGGACCGGGTTGGAAATAAGCATGTTGAGATCACGTTTTTTGAAATTTCCATGCTACACATCCACACTTGATCTTTGTCGTGAATTTGTTGATATAATATGTGTTGATGGGTCTGAATTTACTAAATATGTAACGTGATCGCTTTGGTTCTATATTGGTGTGGTTAATGGACAAATTGTTAATGTATATAAAGTTTTGATAGCAAAACTCTTGAGCTCATAAAGTATAATTCAACGTTTATAAAGTTACATATATAGCCCAGTGGGGGTGTTGAGTCAAATCGAATATATGAGGTGATATATTAAATAAATGTGAATTATAGGCTATCAAATAAAGTTGACTAATTAAAGTGATTAATTCAAGTTTGGGGCCTTAATTAATATATTATAAAGTATGGACATCAATATGTAGAGACAAAGCGTAATTTCTTTTACTAATGGGTTAAAATAGAAATTACAATTCCCAATGGGTGACTTTATTATTCATATCTGAGACACAATTGGTTATAAATAGGAAATTCATGGTCCCCGGATCACACAAGGTTTTCTTTTCTTACAGTTTTACATTGTCGAGGAGGAGAGAAATATTAAACATAAAACTAGTGTAGATTTGGAAGATAATAAAGCCTCATATTCAGATTTAGATTTGGAAGATCATAGAAGCTCATCTTCAGTTCGGATCTAGAGATCGCAAGAGTTTAGGACTCGGATTCAAATATCTCAATATTTTTGTATTTATGGATTCGAATTTTACTTCACTTAAAATCTGTATTTTAGGTCTGATGATTGATATGAATATTCACTGTTTGTGTGATGGTTTCACATAATTTTTTTTTTAAATCTCTCATCTGTTTATCCCAAAATGGCCAATTGCTTAGTTTAGAACCATCAATCTATTTTCCCCTACTTTTCCAACTTAGAAACATCTCCATCCATCTCTAACATCTTCATCCAGAGCTCGACTTCGTTGTTATCTACAACCACCACCCCAACTACTAAATAGGCCAATGAAATAATAATCATGTAGTATGCATGTACCCTACTTATCAAAAGAAGATTTGTGAAAATAACAAACTATAACAAAGAGAGGGAGAGGGGACTAGGGAGGAGTAGCATGTGGAAGGGTCGGGCCCCAGGGGCTTTGGCTCAGTGGTTGCTAATGCTAAGCCCAACTAGACCTAATTGCATGTGCCATTAGTTTTGCCCTTAGCCATCCTTTTTTTTTTTTACCTCAATTTACTTTACTATAGAGTGTAGCAATATGTTCTGTTTTATAAATTCATTCTCTTTGGGACTCGAATCCTAGACCCCTCCTCCACCTGATGTTTGGCTTGTGCTCTAGCTACTTAACTCAAGTCTTGTTGACTTCCATTAGCCATCTTGATTCCCTACCTTATATTTGTTTATTTATTGAATGATTTACCATCAAGTATTTATTTGAAAATATTAAAGTGATTTGATTACATGACCTTTAAGATCTTAATTTTAAATGATATAACGATTCGCGCTTTTGTGAAAAAAATTCTCATTTTCTTGCAAAAATAATTCCATCTTTATCAACATGCCAAGCTTAATTGGTAGAGTATTTAAAGTTTAAAAAGACAAGACATTTAGGAGGGGAGAGGTCCCATTGGAACAGTTTATTTCATTGTAACAAAGCGTAACTACTCAAATGTTGTGTTTTAATGAAAGGTAGAAGAGTTTAAATAAGAAATTCTTGTCTTTCATCTATTTCTTCAAATGGTCTAAGTCCTCCCTTTTATAGGCTCACAATCTTGAATATGAAGAGACAAAAGGGTATAGAAAGGGTCACAAGTCTTAATGGCAAGGGGGGTTATACTTAGGCAAAATATGGGTGGTCATCCACCATAATGAAGAATTTGGATGGTCATCCACCATTATTACAATACTCCCCCTTGGATGCTCACTATACTTAGATAATGTGACTCATTGAAACCTTGCTAAAAAAAAACCCTGAGGGAAAAAATGTAGCAAAGGAAAATGAGTACAACATTTTGTAAATCTTAGAGTGATGTTGGGCGCGCTAAAGCGCGCTTATTAGAAACCTTGCCGGTAAAACCCGATGGGGAAAAGAGCACTGGATGAAGGAAAAAGAATACGACATACGTATGTCTAGATAAGCGATGGGCATGAAGATAATACTCCCCTTTGATGGTATCAACTTGGTGATCACAAACTAAATCCACGAGTATCATATGTCAATTTCTTGAATGTGATGATGTGAAAGCTTTGGTAAAGTAATCTGCCCGACATTATCGCTCCGACCTTATTTGCTTTACTTCTTTTTCATGACTCTTACGGAGTTAGTAGTGAAACTTTGGTGAGATATGCTTGGATTACATCACCTTTAGTTTATCCTTCTTTGATTTGTTCAATACCGCCTTGACATTGTCTTATAAATGCTTGCCGTCGAGGTAACCCACATGTGGTGTACCGTGATCTTAACCATACACATTCACGACTTGTCATGGAATGCAATTATCTTAGAGAGATTAGAGGAAGTGGTAGTCAAAGTCCGCGAAGATTCGCCAAGAAATTGCTGCATACTACATGTGAATACATATCCCGTTTGTGAGCGTCAGGAGGATTCAAAAGGTATCTAGAATCTACATATCCTTTTAGAGTTGATTCCTTTGAATAAAATAAACCCAAATCTATAGTCCTGCGAATGTAACGTAAGATATGTTTCACGCCATTCCAGTGTCTTCGAGTTGTTGCAGAGCTGAATCTTGCCAACAAATTAACCGAAATGCACATCCGGCCTCAGACACTATGCTATGTATAACAGCACCAATTGCACTAAGATATGGTACTTCGTGAACCAAGTAGTGCTTCATTTTATTCTTTTGACAAAAAGGATCTTCTAGCTCAAGGGATCTAACAATCATTGGAGAACTTAATGGATGTTTCATTCATGTTAAACAAGCTTCAATACCTTTCGACATATGTCGATCGATGTATGAGAATTCCATTAGACTTAAGCTCGATTTGTAGACCTAGAAAATATTTATTTTTCCTAAGTCTTTCATCTCAAACTCGCTCAAATATGTAGCCGCTTGCGGAGCTCTTCGTGAGTCCCAAATAAATCAGAGTATCATCAACATATACCGCAAGGATAGCAAATCCTAATTTCCGATTTCTTTATAAACACACAAGGGCATATAGGATTGTTAATATACCCATCCTGATCAAATTCTCACTCGGGACGACAGCTCATTACTCCCTGCATTGTTTTAAGCCATATACGATCGCCTCAACTTAATTGAGTACATATTTCAGGTCATGATGTGTTTACTAGGTAACCGAAATCCTTCAAAGACTCATATAAATATCATTTTCTAGCATACCATACAAATATGCAGTAACTACGTCCATGAGATGCATGTCTAGTCCTTCTGAGACCGACAGACTAATTAAATATCGAAACGTAATAATATCCATCATAGGTGAATACGTTTCGTCATAATCAATCCTAGGTCTTTGTGAAAAACCTTGTGCCACAAGACGTGCTTTGTATCTAGCAATTTCATTTTTATCATTACGCTTCCTGCTAAACACCCATTTGTAACCTAAGGTAAGCCTTACATCATTTGCGTTTGGACTACAGCTCCAAATACCTTGTTATTGCCAAAGAGTCCAATTTACTTGGATCGCTTTCTTCCACTCATCAATTATGTTTACGTTTACATTCACGACACCGCGTGGTTCATGATCATCATCTTTTTTTTAAAATTTCTGTGGCTACTGCAAAGCAAAATACCTCATTAATAACCACTTTTGTACAATCCACAATTCCCTGATGGCTAATTTATGGAAATTTCACTATTTGCAAGTACTTATGCATCTTCATGATTTTGTATCCTTCAGCATCATATTGCCTTTCAAGGGCATGTGTTAGTTCAATGGCACTTTCCTCTTCGGGGGTTATGATTTTAGAAATTGTGGGAGTAGCCTCTTCAGGAGTGCTATTTTCTTCAAGACTGGGGTTTTGTTGCCTTTTTATTTTCCTCTTCCGAGGAATTAAATCTTTTGAACCCAAGGTCGACCACGCTTCAAGCGTGTCATAGATGATTCATTAGCTGCCATAATAGTAGTTTTTCCAATTGCTATATTGATCCTTGTCGGTGTTTGTAGCCTGGGAGCATAGGACTCGTTTTAGCCGCATTCGAATGCGATCAGTAACTGGGTCAGCAATCTTCAAGATGAGTGCTTCTCGTACTTCCTGTCACATCGAGCAAAGGCACGGGTCCAGATGAGACATGGATGATGCATTCCAAATAATTTCATGTCGTTCCTCTTTTGGTAGCTTATCTCCCCCTAACGACAGGAAATTGACCTTATCAAAATGGCAATCCGCAATTCTTGCTTTGAAAACTTCTCCTATCAAAGGTTCAAGATACTTACATCACGGTGAATCAAAACCAATGTATATTCCTGATCGACTTTGAGGACCCATTTTTGTGCATTGTAGAGGTGCAATTAGAACTTGTACAGTACATCCAAACACTCGTAAATGGGAAAATTTTGGAATTTGACCAAGTACCAATTGAAATGGTGATTGCCAGGATTAGCAATCTGTTTAATAAGAACCGAAGGCAAGTTGCAAACATGTAGAATGGCATGTTCCCAAGCATAAATAGATAGCTTTGTCCTCATAAGTAAAGTCGAGCAATTAGTTGGAGTCGCTTTGATAAAGGCTTCCGTTGCCATTCTTGGTAGGCGTACTAATGCAGCACCTGATGTTCCACCTCAATTCCAACTGACATGCACACCACAAAGTGCTTGGATAATCCGGAAAATGTGCCAGAACCTTACGATCTCGATCAAGGAGCCCGGAAATGCAACATCAAGGGTAGATAACAAGCGCATGTGACCATCTAGACAGGCATCTATCGCACTAAGGAACAGCTTAAATGGTCCTCATGTGTAACACCCGAAATATACCCTAGTCGTTCGACATGTTTGCATTTTGCAGGCATAAATTCGAAGTCAAAGCGGGAATGCTAAAAATAGAAATTTAGATAATTCGACCATAATAAAGCCAAGGGTAAGTTAGTCATTTACCACTGAGATCATGTCATATATTTAAAAAGAGGGATACCAAAGTATAAAATTTAATAAGTTGGATTGAAATAAGAGAGAAGTGAGGCTAAACTAGAATACGGCCTAAGTCAGACAGGAAAGAGAAGAGCCTAGACCTAAAAATGCAAAAATGAAAGTTAATACAAAAATGGGTTTTATTTGAAGGCCAAACATGGCCTTAACAAAACATGTGGAGGAAGAGCAAATGGTCTCCCATTTTGAGAGAATCAAACAGAGAGAGAGGAGAGGAAAAGAAAGAAGAAGAGGAAGAGGAAGAGGAGAAGTAGAAGAGGAGAGAGAAGCCAAGATCAAGCAAAAAGGTATGGAACTAACCTTGGGTATGGATCATATGGATTTTGTATGGAATTCTAGAAAAGTTTATGAGTTCCAAACCTAGGATTTTGCTAGGGTTTCATCCTAACCCAAAAATTATGGAAAGTAATGTGGGTAAACCCCAAATGTACAAGAAAAAACACGATCCTCCTTTTCAGGTTGGATTTACATTTAACTGCAAAGTAAAAGTGGTTCAAGAACAAACCCTAACAAATTTGTGTATTAGGTATGTGTAGCGGGTTATGACCCATTAGGAATTGTTTTTTGGGAGAAAATCATGAAAGGTTTTGATGAAAGATATCCATTGTTACGATTTGAGTATAATTGAGGTTATAAGAGATATATATGGAATGGTTATGTGTGTTTGAAGCGTAGAGTTGAATCGGGTATCAAAATACGGAAATGGGAGAAAATACACATTCTCCGACATTTTGAAAAACGAGTGTGTACCGGTACACCTTGAATGTACCGGTACACTTTCCGTATTCCAATGTGTACCTATTGTTGACGTGGTAACGGTGACACCGCTCGCTTCCCGCCTCACCGCTTCGTGATTTTGGCTATAAATTCCTCATTTCTTATCCGATTTGAGTGATTCAAGTGGCCAATTAAAATATTAATTTCAAGTAGAATAAAAATATAAAGAAATAGACATCACAAATTTGACTCTAAGTAGCCCAAAATTCACTCAAAGTGGGGCCATGTTCAGCCAAATTCGCATCGGGCTTTGAACATAGAGTAGTCCCTGTGTGTCTAGACGATCTCGAGTTTCTCTTGGTGGTTCGAATTGGGTGATTCCAGTTGAATAGAACCTTAGCAATCTAGCTTTAAAAGAGTACAAAGAGATAGTGTCAAATATGGGATAAGACCCTGAAAAATTAGTAATACAAACTGTCTCGCGGTAATCCTAAGAACCGACTAGTTGGCATGAAAATGCCATAACTTTAGTTCGATAATCCGATTGGAATGATTCCAATTCATGAGTAAAGTAGACTCAGAGGAATAAGAATGAGACTAAGTCAAAACGTATCAGACACGCCCTAAGAAAGTTTCGCTTTGCCTCACGATATTCGCTAGGGGCATGATTATCTTCGCTTAATCACTAAGAGTGAATAAATTGTGATTTGACTAAAGCAAGGGTGGTATAACCTGACCTTAAGATTGACATCGAGAAAGAAATCCGAATCGATAATTGGTTTGTTCTATACTTGTTTTATTCTAGTTTCGTTTTATTCGCTCTCTATTTTCATTGTTTCTATTTCCATGTATATATACATATATATTGATTCGAATGATTAGTATTTGAAATGTCAGATAAATATTGGCATGTATGCTTGTATTTCAAGCTACAAGCGAATTTTAGACATTGTACAAAAGTAAATTGATTTGAACCATTTTATTGAATGATCAACATGACGTAAATTCACCAACCGAATTCGCTATGAAGGTAAATCAATTGATAAATATAAATCACATTGCTACTAAATGACAAACACGCGTGATTCACCAATCAACTGCCGTGAATGCTCTAATTCAGTCATATGTGGTACTGCACATTGAACGAAATCACATTGCCACCGAATGACAATCAGATGTGGATTCACCAACTCGAACTGGCCGTGGAATGTCGACTTCTATAGTCATATGAGACGAGATTATTGAATGTGAAAACCACATTACTACTCGAATGACAACAGCAGGATTCACCAACTCGACCGTCAGGATGTCGAATTCTAGCCATATGTGGAATCACAAACCGAACAACGAAACGATGGTATTGAAAAGTGTATTTTTATAAGTATCTTTACATTACACCGATATTGTATAAAGGCATTATTTTTGATAAATGGCCGATTTATAAGGAACGAAAATGGAATACAGAATGATATATAGAACCACTAAGCATGAAAATGCTAGCGCATTGTTTTTATCACGCGTTGTGTACCGAGCGATAGACATCATAAAGACCCAAGATCAAGGAGTCAGAGTCATAGAGAAGAATTACTGAGTATGTTCAGCCATATGCATTACTCCATTTCTTTCGAACATCGACATTTTCAGAACAAATAACTCCTGATCATTATTTTGTAAAGGCATTTTGTTAAATGTAACGTTATGAATATTTTGTTAATTGTAAACGCGGCTAAGCCACAAAATGAATTGCCACAAATTACAAAATTTAAAATGAATAAAATAAGCCAAACGCTTGATAAGATAATTGGAAATGTCTGAGTAAACCTAAGCTCCTATTGATCCTACTTAACCCGGTCGAAGCCTAGATCGTGTCACGACACTTTGAAAACTAAAAATTAAATAAATGATAACTAAAGGGATTTGATTAATGACTTTTAAATGGATTTAAACGAAGGTCCCCGGTTTCGTGACTCGCTAATCTGGCCGTCGTTTCTGGGTCGCCACACAACATGGTGGATGAATCGTCCACATATGTCCCCTTGGATTTGTTCCAAAATGTCAGGATCAATATGACCCTTTGTACGATATTCCAACAATCAATTTTCCTTGTGAGCAAGCAAAGACATGGATAATCACTAGACAAAAGAATCTTCTAGTTCTTTAATGGATGTCCATGTGAATTTCAATAATTCGCCTATCATTGTCGAATTCAGCTCTTCAAGTCTATCATGCCAAAGTATAAAATATTTAGGTGGAGAGAGCCGCTCATCACCATATTTAATTCAATTGTTGCATTGCAGATAATATAATCCTGAAGAAAAAGCAGACAATTTTTCCACTACAAGCTTTTGGCTTGAAACAATATGAGTAATGCATAAATATTCTTTATGATTGTCATATGTGGTCTCAATATGATATCCATTATGACGTATATCTTTAAAACTTAGCAAATTTCTTCCTCGATCCGATCAATATAAGGCATCGCATTATGGAATATCGCCATTATGAACATAATAGTGGTTTCCTTAGAATCCATCAATCAAGTCTACAGGACTTGATATTGTATTTACATTAGCTTCAACTAACGTTTTGTGGGAAAAATATTTTTGATCCCGAAGAATTATATAAGTAGTAGCATTATCTTCTAGACATATCTCTCCACCGTTACCTTGAAACCGAGCGATCCAACACAAAGATCCATACCTTAAAATAAAATGTATATTAAATAAATTCAAATAAGCATTGCGTTCAAATAAATAAAGAAAAAGACACTAAAAAACACGAAACAAAAATGCATAAAACATCCAAAGACAATAAAAATATTAATTGATGTAGACATTTCCATCACCAATTAAGTGATCAATTTTTTGCCGCTTGGATCTTTCAAAAATCAAAATATCAAGATGAGTAATATCCACCGGATCGTCACCATCAATAAATTTGTTTCTATTTTCTTTACCTTCTCGCGTGAGGTTTGCAAAGTTTAACTAAACGTCACGATAAAGATGTACGACCAATGCCCTTCATACCACATTTATAACATTTATTTTCATAATTCTCAAGAGGTCGAAATTGCTCCTTTCCTTGGGTCGTGCTATATTGTTAGACCACTTCTATGGTTTTTTGTGGTATTTATACACCGTGATTGATAATTATTTGACCACAAATTTCACCCATGCCAATGGCCACTACCACAACCATGACTACGACTTCGCGCCACCGCTTACCACCACGACTACTAGATGATGCAACATTCACTTCAAGGATAGATGCCGGCTGGGCCACACATTTGGTGTATCTTCTAGTAACAACTCATTATTTGTTCAACTACCTAGGAAGATATTGAAATTAATCTCGGGATTATTTTGTAAATCTATGTTTCAATATTGTCGCTACAGAGCACATCTGAGGTGGAAAATGTGGAGTATGTTTTACAAGATATCCGATTCAGTTGATTTTCTCCACATAATTGCAATTTAGAGCTGATTTTGAAAGTACAAAATTATATTCCCCCGCAACTCCGTTCAAATCCTACAACCTTAAGTGCATCCAATCATAACGGGCTTTGTGGAAGTATAACTGCCTTTTGGTATTAAGATCTTCCTTTTAAAATTTTCCAAAGGACAAGGAGGTTCTTCTTTCTTGTAAGATATCTATTTTTCAAGCCCTTATCAAGGTGATGGCAAAGAAAAATCATTGTCTCTGCAATAACTCATTGATGCCTGATTTTTTTCTTGAATTGTATTACCAAGATTCATAGGCAATATGTAAGATGATTTCAAAGATTGAATCCAAGATAAATAGTTTTTCCCGGAGATATCAAGAGCAACAACCTGCTTCCTAAGATCTGACATTCTTGAATTTCTTAAAATAACTCAAGTGAATCTGTGTTTGGTTAGAAACTCATGCTTGGTTAGAACTGCATAATACCGTGTTGTGAAAGTAAATGAAAAGGTAAAAGAGTTTAGATAAGAAATTTTGTCTTCATCTATTTCTTCAAAGGTCTAAGCTATCCCTTTATAGGCTCACAATCTTGAATATGGAAGAGACAAAAGGGTATAGAAAGGTCACAAGTCTTAATGGCAAGAGGGGTTGCATTTTAGCGCGCATTATGGGTAGTCATCCACCATTATTACAATATAAAAAAAAAATTCATATTTTAACGAAGAATGTAAATACATGAAATAAAGAAGGGTATTTTTGTCTAAGATGGGTTATTTTTCAAGAGAATGGTATTTTTGTTTGCAATGGGTTATTTTCAAAAAAAAAAAAAACACAAGAACTAAGATCCAAAATTTAGAAGTATCCCATGTATTTTAACCAAATATTTTAAAATTTAGTAGGTGTCGCGGGGCCATATACCCGAACCTAACGTTAAAAAAGCCGGAGGGGAGGGGTGGTAGGATCTTTTTCCTTATAAAATATCAACACTCATTTCCCTTCTCTCCGCCCTCCGAAGACAAAACCAAACCAAACCACACCCTCTTCTCTTTAGTGTTTCTTCCACCCCCACCCCTCCAACTTTCAATGGCCAACCAACCATCTCCATTCTCCCTCTTCTTCTTCACTCTACAATTACTTGCACTTCAATGACTCCAGCTGACAAGTGTGGCGGCACGCCACCTTCTACTACTGGCAGACGCCCAAGACAAGGGGTGCGAAAAGAATATCACCCCACTGAATCGAAACTCACTTTTTTAGCTCCATTCTTTTAAAATTAATTTACGGATGTAATACCTGCAAATTATTTTAAAAGATAAGGGACTTTGAGGAAAATAAGAGATTTGTCTTAATATAAAAAAGACAACTCATACGTCCCATTCTTCTTTCCATTTTTCTAAAGAGAGAAAGAGAAAGGGAGAGAAATGAGATAGGGTTTCAAAATTGAAGAGATTTCAAGCCTCAAAAACTTCAATCCCAAGTAAGTATTTCTTTTTTCCTTTGATTTTTTGGTAGTTGGGGTTTTTAAAAGTCTAGATTTGAAAGCTTAGGGTTTTCTATAACTTTGAATTTGAAACCCTAAAAATGATTGAAATGCATAGAAGCAAGAATCTTGAGTTGATTTTGATGTTTGATATAATTGGATGAGTTTTCAAACATTTAGAATCTTAGATTTGAAATCTTTTTGTTTCCTAAGCTTTTAAATATGAAACCCTAAAAATGTAAGAAAGATATAGTATTGATAAATTTGTTGTAAATGAGTATTCATGTGTTTTGGTGATTCTGGGCTAACATCTTAGATTTGAAACCCTAAAATATTTCCTACAAGTTACAAAAAACCATTTGATCGTAAGAGATTTCAAGATTTCAATCAAAAATCATGTTTATAGTAAAATTCTAGTTGGGATTTAAGGACTTGATAGATTTGAAAATTATGATATTAAGCCTTTGGGAAAATACCTAATTTATTTTAAATTCTCAAGCTGAAGAACCGTTGAGATTTTAGGTTTAAATATTTGAATTCCTATAAAGAAAAAATATGGGAGAGAAACCCATGAGCGCAAAGAAAATATTATTTTTATTCATTAGGGATATTGTTCATATTATTCGTAATTTATAACTTCTTTTGAAGTTTCTTGGTTTTGCGTATAATATCTTGAATAATGTGTAAGGAAGATTAATGAATTTTTCTTATAAAACAAAATATTTTTGCTAGTATATGTGAATATGAGTTTGCCCTAGTAATTTAATTACATGCATTGATCAAATACGTAGTTTTGTATGGAAATTTGACGGAGAATGTTTACAAGAAAATTGAAAGTTAGTGGAGATATACTTTTGTATTTCGTGGAAACTGAAAATATGAAGAAATATTTACTTTGGCTTATATGGCCCCCGGTCAATGGGTATAACCAATATGACCCCCGTCAATGGGTATAAACTTGAAACGTATGACCCCTGTCAATAGATATAACCTACAAATACAACTTTGTTAATAGGTATAAACTTGATAAATACGCCCCCCACAATGAGTATAAACATTAACAAATATGACCCTATCAATGGGTATAAACTGACAAATACGACCCATGTCACTGGCAAACTTGACAAATCCGACCCTAGTCAATGGGTTATATAGTGGTTGACAAAATGACCCTTGTCAACGGTTATAATAGTTGACATTTTATTTGAAAGAAAGATGTTTTGAAACCAAGAGTGTAAGTATTTTGGAATGACGCTTGTAAACGGGTTAGAATAGTTGACATTTTATTTGAAACAAATATTTTGAGAACCATGAGTATATGTGTTTTAAAATATTTGTGAATATGATTATGATATAGAATTGTTTGAGAAACAGGAAATATGATGAACATTAGTTTGAAATATATTTATATCTTATTTATTTGTACTCAAAGATATTCCCAGAAACATGTGAAAAATTAGAAATTTTTCAAAAAATGGCAAATGATAATAATAATAAATTGCCATAATGGTTCAGTGAACTTGTGAAAATTCTCTAGGATCTCGGATGACCGAAACTGACCACGCAGCAAATTCGTCTCGCGAAATCTAGTAACCCATAAAAGTTTCCATCAATTCGAGACAGCTGGAATATTTTACGATTGGTCGATAAGTCACCAAGGATTCAAGGACGAGATTTTTACAAAATCTCTAAGTCAAGAAATGGCTTGAACTAAGTTCATTTAAAATAAATTGAACTGAAAAGAAATAAATTGTTTCGGGGCAGAAACGGACCTGAATGAGAGATGGACACATATTTAAAAAAATAAAATAAAAGGATAAAAAGTCAAAAGGAAAGGGAAAATGAAATGCATGCAGGGAGGAGCGAGAAAGCAGAGAGAGAGAGAGAGGAGAAAAGTAGAGAGATAAACTTATCTCTCATATCTACGGAAATCGGGCCGTGGGTTTTTGTTGGAGCAAAAGGCAAAGTTGATCCACTAATCACAAGCTACACGTGGGTACCAAAATCTTAGTCAAACTCACGAGATGTAGAATTTCCTACTTTGGTTATTTCAACTCCAAAGGTCATTTAATGGCTCGGGGTTTTCTGTAGGTCAGGAGAGGTCAAATTTCAGCTCCAAATTTGGATTGAGTGTAGGAATTTTTAGAAATTCTCAAGACTGCTTTTCTAGCGCTCCCACCTGGTTCGAGTTTGGTTTTAATCTCATGACTGATGTCTTCGGGTTTTATGGTGTGTTTTGGTATCACAGTAATTCGGTGACAAATCGTGAAGAGACCTAGAGGTGCCTTGTTTTATATGGGCCCGAGATTTGGGCCATTTTATGTGTATTGTTAGAAAAATAAATAATATGCAGTTGTGTGTTAAAATCATGTTAATATGTGCTTGTGTGATGTATTAACATGGAAATTGTGATGAATGAAAATTATATGTAGGAAATATAATTATCCGAAATTTGCAAATGTTGCATGTGCATGACATAGCATGAAATGTCATGATTGCATTTTATATGCACGATCATCGCATTTATTATGGGTGTGTGTATGGGTATGGTCATCCATCAATGCGGTTGATGAAGGGTAAAGTGAGTTCAGATTCTGACAACGTCCAATAAATGACTCATGGTTCAAATCATAAAGTGAAATATAATTAATGTGTGTCATGGCAAGTAGGGGGTCGTTAATCCCCGTGAAAAGTCCGGAACATGAGTGTAAGAGAGACCATGGCGTGGATTCGAAAAGTTCATTTCGGTGTAAGAGACTCCGCGTAAGGCTGTGTCGGCAAAGTTCTATTACCCAAAGAAGACGTATTTGTCATGGTTATCACACAGACTTCGAGTTATGTGATAGAGCCGAGATTGACTCGGGATTAGTTGCCCATCGGGCACTCGTATCAGTACTTGTTAGCCTGAAGGGCCCTGTGATATGTGTGTTATTGGTACTACTGTTGACTCGCTGTCACACTTGGTATAGGCGTGTGTGAGGGAGTTGGTGAGTGACTCAAGATATGGGCATGAAGATGATTCACGCATGACATAATGACATTTATGTAGACATTTTCACTTGGATGTGTATGGGTTGGTTTGATCATTGTATGAGCAATTAGGTGGGGAATAACCCTTGTAGGAGATTATCACTACCGGGCTTCGCTCACCCCGTTGTGGGACCCCTTTCAGTACAGTCGCACAAAGTGTACTAACCCAAGATTCAGTCCGCAAGACATAAAGAAAGCCTGGATGTGGCTTTGAACCATTTAGTATATGTATATTAGAACGATCGTTTTAATATATCATTTTGTATAAGAGTGTATAATTAAACTCTTGTAAGCATATCACTACATAGTTTCATGTATAGTACGTATTCAGGGGATGGTTGAATGGGGTCGAGTGGTCGCTATGACTCATGAATGACCCTGTGGTATAATGAAACCCTGGATGGTCATGTGATGTATTGTTATACAAAGTTGTACTGATATTTCTCGTATTGCAGGAGACTCATCTCGATTTTTTGTTAAATTATGGATCCCGATAAATAGGACATGACGTGTGTCGTTACCCGACACCCACCGGCCCGCAGTCACTTTGCCATCAACGACTCAAACAGAGTGTCACAAATTGCACGAGCCTTGGTAAACAATTCTAAGGAGCCTACCGGGTATCCACAGTATGGTCTTGATTCTAGCTCGCCTAGGCATCAAGAGTCTATGTACACGAGTACCGAGGGTCGACGGGTACGGGTCTGTGATCATGCATTGTCAGGTGTCGTATGTTTTCAGGCTTAATATTATGATTCAGGTGAATAATATACATGGTAGATTGTATATGGAAACTAGTGGCTAGGGAAATTCGAAAAGCAAAATGAACATGATAGTTAAGGAACCGATTTGGTATTAGTGGTCAGCACATGCACCACTAAGGAAAAAAGGGATGAACAAAGGTAGTTCATGATGTTAAAGTCTATTAAGGTCGTACCACACTACGTAGACCGAGATAGAAATTGAGAACTCTAATGCTATCTCGACACGTGTAGATGGATAGCAAAAGGAAGAGGACTGAGGCTGCGGGCTGAGTAATAACCCACTTCCACCACCCCGGCTTTAGACTACCGCACTTCATGTGAGGTCAGTTGTCAGAATTGCTACCCTTATGCAGCAAGTGTTGTCAAGTACCACCATCAGATGCTGGTGCAATTGGGAACTGAGGGGGGTCAAGTAACATTTAGAGGTTCAAGGCACATGATCGTCTAAAATTTCAAGGCGAGGAGACCTCGGCGGTGGCGGTCATTGTTTCGACAGGGGCCTGAAGTGATACGGCGCCGCAATCACCATCATTTTGATGAGCAAGCACGGTGGGCTGCTACCATTGCACCCGACTATTGCAAATCTGGCAATGTGGGATCGAAAATCCACCGTGGGTTTCAGTAACATCATCCTCCAACATACATGGAGGATGGGACTGATGGTTAGGACAACTGGCCATTGGAAGAGGAAAGATGACACACCCGAGTATCCATGGTAAGATTTAAGATGGTGGAGAATCAAACTTTTCTGATTCGTGAAGGAAGCTAAGACTCTATTCATTGTGGATTTCAGTTGACTCGGCTAGCCTATCGTGGCCATGCTGGCCTGGCTTCAGCCAGGACAGTGGCGATGACATGCTATCATTTCCATCACCGACATGAGACGGAATGTCCACAGGCTAGATCCTGAACTATGGGATCGCCATTCCCAATGCCATTAGTGGGACAGCGCTGACGCAGCTTTGTTTCTTCTCACCCCAAGCAAAGCGAGGGACCAAAAGATAGTCCTGTGGTGCTGCAATGCTAACCTCTCTACTATGCAGACAGGCCAGAGACTAGGATATGGATCATGTCATAGAGGTCCACAGACAGACATCAGACCTGCGGGCGTTCCACGATCACCCACAAACTAAGCTAGTCGACAAATGTTGATACATGGTATGTTTCTCGCTTATCCTCGCTTTATGGATAAGAGATTAAAAATGACTCGTGCATCAAGCATTCTTTATGGTCGCGATCTAGTGGATGTTTTGTGTCGAGTAAGAGACCTCGGATGAGCCGTTAATGCGAGTCTTCCTAGGACTAGGTGAGGACACCGCTCAGATCATGAGTTGAGATCTCGTGGATTTTGCCTACAAGGACCTTTCGTGATGGACATTTCGGATTTTGATGTCATTCTTGGCATGGATTGCTGACAACACATCGAGTCATATTGACCGTGATAGTAGGAGGATTTACTCACACACTCTGAGCAGATCCGTGTGACTTTTCAGGAGAAGTATGATGCTTTACCCTAGACAATGCATGACTTCTATTGAGGGACAACTAATGGGTCAAGAAGTAAGCTCCACTCGGAGGATGAGGTGGGACAGAATTGGATTTTACCTCTGTAGTTTCAGGAGTATGAGGATGTTTTTCCCAACGAAGCAATAAGATTTACCTCCCGCACGCATCGTGGACTTTATTATTAGTTACACTTAGTACGCTGCCCATTTCCTATGAATCCTCAGCAAGATGGCACCGCAAGCTGCGTGAACTCAAGGTCCAATCGCAGACTCGAGCTCTCCTGCTCCGCTTACTGTGAAAGAGGTCAAACCTCTGAGGAATGACCGACCGAGAAGGCATCTGGTGAATGGAAAAGGAGGCTTATTTTTATAGCTCCTATTCAATAGTCTCAACGTGTTGAGGTAATACCTGCAGGTATTGTGATGCCTCTAGGGACTGACCATGGTCTGATGCACCCTCGGCAGGATTATAGCTTATGGTTCTAGACATCTAAAGAATCATGAGCGTAATTACCCTACACATGATCCCCGGAGTCATGCCATTGTCTTTGTACTCTTAAAGATCGCACCACTACTTGTATGGTGAGCAGTTTAAGGTATTTTCAGACCACAAGAGTCTGAAGTATATTTTCACATAGCAGGACTTCAACATGAGGCAACGCAGATGGATGGAGTATCTGGAGGACTATGACTTCACTTTGCATTACCATCCTGGTAAGGCAAATGTAGTGGCTGATGTACTCAGTTGGAAGTCACGGGGAGTACTGAAGCAGCTTAGCTCTCCCAAGAGTGGCGTATTTGAGACCGCGGGATAGCTTGCCACAAAGACGCTTATCAGCAAGCATACAATGCATGGCACCCCTATGAGGCTTTGTATGGGAGGTCATGTCGATCCTCGATTTGTTAGACAGAGGTGGGAGAGAGTTCCATCACTCAGTCCGGACTGACAGAGACACTCTGAGAAGGTGGGTTTGATACGTAGTTTCTTCTGGCCAAAGCCTACAGGAGAGCCACGCCGCACTCCGCCAACCCCAGAGTTTGAGGTGGGTGACTCGCATCTTCTCAAGGTGATGCCTAAGAGAGGAGTGGTCAGATTCGACAAGCGAGGGAAGCTAGCACCGAGGTATATTAGGCCCTTCGAGGTACTTGAGAGGGTGGGCACATTTGCATATCGGTTGGCGCTACCACCAAGTTTATCGGGTGTCCATGAGGTGTTCCACGTCTCCATGCTCTGGAAGTATATTCCAGATCTAGCCTGCGTAAGACGGATGGATTATTGCTGATACGTATGGACCTTCGAGGAGGGACCAATGCGTATCTTGGAAAGTCGAGATCAGGTTTTACATGCAAACCTCAGACTAGTGAAAGTGTCAGGGGCAACATCGAGGATAGTAGGGCAACTCAGTTGGAGATACTACGAGTCACCTATCCTTTCCTATTTGAGGATGAAGGTGTGTTGTCTAATATTAGAAGTCTAATATTGGAATTAGAATGATCATCAGATATGCATGTGCTTTGTGTGTTAGTATGTATAGAATTTCGTGATTTAAATTCTATTAAAGGGGGAAGAATGTAAAACTTCTGAGAAAAATTAGAAATTTCAAGACAATGGCAAAATGATAATGATAATAATAATAATAAATTGTCATAATAAATTAGGAAGCCTAGGAAAATTTCTAGGATCTCTGATGACAAAATGGATCGTGTCGCTAAATCTGCCTCACGAATTCAGTGACCTTAAAAGTTTTTTACACTCGAGACAATGGAATATTTTTACGCATTTTCTGGTGATAAGTAGCCAAAGGACTTTGTGGATCTAGATTTTTAACAAAAAATCTGAAGTCGAAAAATGGCTTAAACT